>CATIWR010132912.1:0-26169 GCA_949677035.1 Omphalea diandra | reverse complement strand
AACAGTTGCACCACTATCAAGCCACCAAAAATTTGGTGGTACATCAACCATAAAAGATTCAAAGCAAACGTAAGCCAAAGGAATACCTTTATCTCTCTTCTTTAGCCAAGCTGTGAATTGATGACAATCTTTCCTCATATGACCTTCTTTATGACAAAAGAAACATTTCACCTTACTTTTATAGGCACTCCTAAAATCTCCCTCTTTCTTGGTTTGATTCCTACTATGCCATTTAAAATTCTGATTTCTTTTAGGAGCATAATAATTAAGTTTAAACTTGTCTTTATCATTTTTAGGATCAGCCCGAGGTTGTGTCAATAGCATAGCAACCTCACCCTTTTCTTTTCCTCAACATCACATTTGGTTATAAGGTCATTAATGGTTTAGGCAGTGTTTTTGGTGTTATAGACAGTCTCAATTTGGCTAAATTCAGGAGGCAGAGTGTTTAAAGTTTGGTGAACTACGAATTCATCAAAAACCTCAAGCTTAAGACCCTTAAATTTGATTTGAAGGTGAACTATATTCAGAATGTAATCCCTTATATTTCCACTTTGGTTGTATCTCATACTAGTTAACTGACTCATTAGGGTCTCAGCCTCAGCCTTATCGGACACAAAATATATATTTTCTACAGCAGCAAGAAAATCTTTGGCAGTAACATCCATTGGCAAACTACTCCTAAGGTATTCAAGAATAGTTTTCCTCATGGCCATAAGACTGAGACGATTTGATCTCTCCCATTTGGTGTGTAGTTCTTTTTCTTTAATATTACTCTCATCGGTGGGTTTAGCAGACTCATCTTGATAAAGGACATAATTATTCTCATCCATTCCCAAGACAAAACAAAATGTCATATTTTCACCTCTTAAAGTTGGTGCTAGTCAAGAGTTCAACAGTCGCAGTACTGTTGTTGAGACTACAGGAGACTGTTTATGACAAAACAAAAGCATGTATTATAATTGGACTATGTACAAAAATCAAATTTATGATTTACACAATCTAGAAAATTCTAGCATCACTACATATTCCTCTTTGGGCAGAACATGCATATGCAATAGAATTTCTAGTTATAAAGCACACAATTAAGATCACATTAGTTTCGAGAGATCTATCCCCTTTGGACAGACAGACTCTCTAGACGGATGTAACTCTAAGCACAAATAGCTTCATCTCAATAAGCTCTTCCAAAATTAATGCATCTAATAACCCCCTTTGGCCAGGTTATTATATACATTAATTTTGGAATTATCTCATCATTCCAACAAGCACTCCCAAAACTAATGCATCTAATAACCTCCTTTAGGTAGGTTATTATATACATTGATTTGGAATTATCTCTTTCGCAAAAATTAAAAATAACTCTATAAATTTCAATAAATGTCCTACTTTGGTGGTAACACTCATATCAACTCATAAAATTATTTTTAATTAGAGATTTAAAAAGCCCAATTAAAATACATACCAAACATAAATATATATTTCAAAAATATACAAGATATCAAACACAATATACCTTAATTTAAAAACATATGATCATTATCTCATATATGTGCGAAACAAATATTCATTATTTATTTATTTATTATCACAAAATTAAAATCACTAAATAATAATTGACAATTAACTATATATACAAACCATCTAAATATTTATATGTATATATATTAATGACTATTGAAATAAAATTAAACTATATCATGATGTACATGAATATAAGCATGTTTATTTAGATATTTGCCCGCATAAGAAATTGACAAGCAATTGACTTAGTTCAGTTGGCTAAGTTCAAGGCTAGGAGCTCTGCGGTCGTGGGCCACGACACACATCCTCTTCCCCTTGTTTTTTTTTTTTTTGTTACAGAACGTTGATCCCCATTGACAAGGGCACCGATCTTCATCGGCAAGGAGGCCGATCTTTGTTCGGATTGCACAACAACCAACAACACACCCATTCAATCTTTTAGCATTCAAAGATCGACAAACCCAAAACATCAACCGAATCTTTTCCTTCATGGGTGATCATCAAACCTAATTTTAACGACCAAATCAATTCAACAACCAAACAAAAAACAAACATCACAACACAATCAACTCAAACACAGAGAAACATTCAATCAATAGTTGTTGTTCACGAACGGAATCGACACAAAACTTAGGGCTTGGGTCCAAAGCCGATGATGAAAGAGAAACGTGGCCTTGTTTGAAACGTGATGCAAATAGAGAGGGATGGAGATGAGCCTCTCTGTTTGCGTTTGTGATTTGGGTTTGGAACCAAAAGAAAACTTTGAGTTGTGAACACAGAAAGAAGAGGAAAGAAAAAGAGAGAAAGAAAAAAAAATTTGCCAAAAAAAAAAAACTTTTTCGTTAACAAGGATGAACCAGCGACCTATTATAGGTTGCCCCCCCTCACTAACCGTCCGAACTAACGGAAGAGTTTGTGATGATAGAGGTAGATTCAATATATCAAAGGGGCAATTGATCATGGTGGGATGCCCTGGCTTCGACCAATTTTTTTTCTGTGTTAACAATACAAAATATTTAGGGTTCTAAATCATGTACAATCTAAGCTCTGATACCATATGTAATAATTTTTTTGGACCTAGTACAAAAATTTAGAACACCAATATTGACAATTGAGCGGAAACAAATTGCGAATTTGTTTGCATGTTGGATCCCAAATTGTTCTGCACTATAATTTCGATCACTGAAAATTGAGCACTAGGATAATAGGTCAGAAGGATTGAAAACGAATGTTAGGTCTTTCTCTCCTCGACCTTCTCATAAGACGACTATAATAGGTGTAACAACTAGGGTTATCAATATGAAGGCAGGAGAATGGACCTAGCCTGTTTATAATAAATTTTAACAGGCCCCCCCATCACGGGTCCATATTAAAATAGGTCTACACTGACCGTTTTCGATATCGGCTCACAAAAGGTGCACAAGCATATAACTTAATTGATCACTATTTTAATTAGGTTTCACACTAATCAATAAACTATATTATTCAATCCGTTTTATAAATAATTAAAATAAATTCATAATTAATATTAGCCTACACAAAAATTCCAACAACTCTTGCCTAGGTCCGTATTCTTCAGCCTACTGGATTAGATCTTGCTTCCAACAACAATTGCAATAAAGATTTTGGATATTTTTTAGTTCAGGTCTCGTTTTTGTCGGAATTGTGCTTGTAATTTCTGCCTTGATTGATGCTGAGTTGCACGAGTATAAGAAAAATGCTGCCGCATCCAAAACTTGAATTCACCAATTTTTGCTTCATAATCCCTTAAATGTATATACACAGTTTTTGAAGTAAGTTGTTGGTGTTATTGTTAGTAGGCACTCTGATATTGGCACCAGTGAAGTCGGGGATGATGCTGTTAAAGAAGATAATAGAGCTGTTTTGTTGGAAGGCGGAGGTCTTCAGCCTGCTTCTCCTTGACCTAAAACATATTCAGTGTATATTAGTCCACAGTGAGCTAGCAATCGTTGCTGGCGGAGAAGAAGGCGGTTGTGTTCAGCCATTTTTTGGAATCATTTGTTTATTTATATATTATATGTAATATATAAAAGAGGACTAATTATTTCCCTGCATTTTCTTAATTTCTTAAAATTCAACTCTTTTTCATTTTTCATTGTGTGGATTACGAAGAAAGGACTAAAAGAAAGCAAGTGTTAGAGTTTTGTGTGCCAAAAAAATATTGAAAAGCTGGAAAATTCTCTCTCCTTCTCAGTTTTGGGTCAAACATAGTGAGCTTCTACTGTAAATCTCCAACTAGTTAATATTGTTATCAGTAGAGTGGGAATGATTTTTCCTTTTTAACATGTGAGTCAACAATTTACATTTTTTAAATATGATATTGATTTTATTTGGATTTTGGAAATGATTAATTTTCTTATAGAAAAATAGAAGAGTATAATATGAAATGAAAATTTAAAATAAAAATAAGAGTATTATTGAAATTTTATATAAATCTAATAGAAAAAATGAACAAAATAACTATTCAATATAATAGAGCAATCGTGAGTTAGTTTATAATATAATTTTGAAATATAAAAAATAATTTAGTCAAATATCATGATCACTAAAAAGTATTATTTCTATCTATGCATGCATAATTTTTATATTATAAAAATGGTTTCCAAGACTTATATATATATATTTCAAATTTTCTAGATGTAATTTCTTAGAAAATATTATTTCCTCTAAAAGTGAATAACTTTATATGAGAACGCTAATAGGTGACGTTAGGGGCGACGACTATAGTATTGTCGCATCTAGACCACCTTTGTTTTTATTTTATAAATATAAAATTTATTCATTATATATTCAGTTTTTGTATTTATTTTGCTCAAATTTTATATTCTTTTCATTTATTTTCTGTATGTTCAAAAAAAATTTAATAAGCCAAACATGACCCTATAGTAACAGTAACCATCTAGACTGTATTTGACTTATTATTTAGATATAAAATTTTTTCACTTCATGTATAGAATTTATTTATTTTTTTTTACAAAATTTGAAAAAGTTCTATAAATTCCACATATATAGAAATTTTTCATTTTATATATAAAATTTATTCAAATTATATGTACATTTGAACAAATTTTATTTTTTATTTATTCAAAAAAAATTATAGTATCCAAATTATTTGAAGAAAAAATAAAGGAAAAAACTATAGCACTCAAGACATTCAAATATTTTTATATATTTTATGTACAAAATTTAAAATAAAAAATATTTGAACGAATTCTACTTTTATTTTAAAAAAACTGTATCACTCAAGTAAGCTGAATATTTTGTTCATTTTCCGTATATAATTTTAGAAAAGAGAAAAAAAAATATTTAAATAAATTCTATTTCATATTAAAAAAAACTATTCCGCTAAAATCTGATTTCAGTGTAATTTAAAAAAATATCGATGAAAAAAAATTATTTCACTCATGACCAAACATGGTCTTCACTACGACATTACCGGCACGTAACACTTTTCCACTAAAATTTTACACAATGAACGCATAATGTATAAATTGACGTTTAGATTTTTATATTATAAAAATGGTTCGGGGAAAAACCGCAGTTTAATATTTCCTCCGACCTTGTCCCCGTGTCATCTACAGCCATGGAACCGTTATCCCTTCAGTTTCTTCTCTTACCTCTCTTTCTTTCTCTCTGTCTTTACCTCTACCTTCTTTCTTCGTCACAAAACAGACCTACCAAGACCGGCTTCAAAGTCTACCCAATAATAGGAACTTTACCTGACTTCTTGAAGAACCGACACCGATTCCTCGACTGGAGCACCGAAACACTCCGCCACTGCCCCTCCAACACGGCAGTCTTTCGCCGTCCCGGTAAAGTCCATGGAGTCATCACAGCAAACCCTTCTAATGTTGAATATATTCTCAAGACCAATTTCGAAAACTGCCCGAAAGGCGACCGGTTCATATCTCTTCTTGAAGACTTCCTTGGCCGAGGAATCTTTAACTCTGATGGGGAGTTGTGGAGAGTACAAAGAAAGACTGCAAGCTACGAGTTCAACACCAAGTCACTAAGAAACTTCGTTATGGATAGTGTAAGGATTGAGATTTCTGCAAGATTGGTGCCTGTTCTTGACAGAGCTTCAAGAACGAACCAAGTGTTGGATTTGCAAGATTTGTTAGAGAGGTTTGCTTTTGATAATATATGTAAACTTGCTTTTAACTTTGATCCTGGTTGTCTCGGCGGCGATGCAACAGGCGGTGGTGAGTTTATGCGCGCTTTTGAAGATGCTGCCACGTTTAGTTCAGGAAGGTTTATGTATGCATTTCCACTCTTGTGGAAATTCAAGAAATTCTTTAATTTGGGATCAGAGAAAACACTAAAAAGATCGATCAAGATTGTTCATCAATTTGCGGATGAGATTATAAAGTCAAGAATGGCACAAAGAAGTGACAAGAAAGACGATGATTTACTCTCCCGTTTCTTAGGAAACGACAACAACTCACCGGAGTTTCTTCGAGATATTGTTATAAGCTTCATTCTTGCTGGCCGAGACACCACTTCTTCAGCTTTGAGTTGGTTCTTTTGGCTATTATCTCTAAACCCACATGTGGAAAGAAAGATATTAGATGAGCTTGAAGCTATTAGACTACGGAATGGAAAAACTATTGGAAGAGACTACACTTATAGTTTGGAAGAGCTTCGAGATATGCATTATTTACATGCAGCGATTTCGGAGGCATTAAGATTGTACCCTCCAGTAGCTGTGGATACAAAAGCTTGCAAGAACGATGATATTTTGCCTGATGGTACATTTATTGGAAAGGGTTGGTTCATATCCTACCAAACATATGCAATGGGGAGGATGGAGAGCATATGGGGAAAGAATTGTTGCGAATTTGTGCCTGAAAGGTGGTTGCAGGAGGATGGAATTTGCAAACAAGAGAACCCATTTAAGTTCCCAGTGTTTCATGCCGGACCAAGAATGTGTCTTGGGAAAGAAATGGCTTATATTCAGATGAAATCCATTGCAGCATCTGTGATAGAGAGGTTCCAAATAGATGTGGAGGGGAAAGATAAGCGTCCAGAGCAGGTGTTGTCTCTGACTCTTAGGATTAAAGGAGGGTTGCATGTGACGGTGAAGGACAGATGTGTGCGCTCCTTTTGAGGTTTAACATTTTTTGTGTTGATGTAGTTAATGTATATGGGTAATTCAGATTAAGGTCAAATTAATGAAGCAAGTTTAGTTTGAAGTTATTGGTTTTGTCTTTTAGTATTGTGAGGTTGTAAATTCAATTATTAATTAAAATTAGATTTATTATTTAAAATTAAAACCAGTTAGCTTAAAATTAGAATTAAGAAAAATGGGCTTTTGTAGAGTTTGATTTCTGATTCCCTGGTGGACTCCATGTTCTTCTCAATGTCCAATTGCGCTCCACAAGACTATTCTCATTGCTCTCATTGCTCAAGGACATTAGTGGGCTTGGTAGCTGGATTATGTCTATGCAGTGAGGGCTTGGCATCTCTAGTAACACGCCCTCCCTGACAAATTATATCCACTCATGTCCACGATATTTTGTGGTCAAAAGTCAAAATACACGTTTGACAGCAAATAGTTTATCTTTTTTATAATTATTATTTTTTTAACAAACTTTCTTTTATTTATTTTTTTAAAAAACTTCCTTTTTTATTTTAAATATGCGTATTCATATTTTTGATACAATTTTTTTTATTTTTAATTACATTATTATTATTATTATTATTTCATATGTTTAGAAAAAATAGATATATTTTTTCATAAAAAAATTGGTATAAACGGTAAGTTTATTAATTTTAATATTACAAAGAAAATTTAAAATATTAAAATATTTAACTATAAAAAATGAACTTACAGTTTACAAAAAATGAATATATAGTTTACAAAAAATAAATTTATAATTTACTAATAATGAATCTACAATTTATAATAAATGAAACTACAATTTATAAAAAATGAACTTGCAGTTTATAAAAAATAAACCTACAATTTACAAAAAATAAACCTACAGTTTATAAAAAATAAACATATAGTTTACTGATAATAAATCTATAATTTATAAAATGAACCTATAATTTACAAAAAATGAACTTACAGTTTACAAAAAATGAACTTACGATTTACTAATAATAAATCTATAATTTATACTAAATGAACCTATAATTTACAAAAATATAACTAAATAGTTTATTGATAATGAATCTACAATTTATACCAAATGAATCTATAATTTTCAAAAAATGAACCTAGTATTTATTGATAATGAATTTATAGTTTATACCAAAATGAGCCTCCAGTTTACAAAAAATAAATCTAATATTTATAAAAAAAAATAAATATATAGTTCATTGATAATTAATCCACAATTTTTACTAAATGAAACTATAATTTACAAAAAATGAACATTTGGTTTACTGATAATCAATCTACAATTTATACCAAATGAACCTATAGTTCACAAAAAATGAACCTACAGTTCACAACAAATGAACTTGTATATTTAAAGTAACCAACCTAGACCATATAACAAACAAACCACACAAAAACATAAAATCCATTTAATAATGTTAATAATATTAAACATAAATAAATATAATATAATATTTAATATTATATTAAAATAAAATTATATTAGTATAATAATGTAATAATATAAATTATATATAATATTTCTATATAATTACATATAATAACATAGATTATATAATTATAATAATATAATATAATCAAATAATATAAAATAATTATATATTAATTTAATTATATTTTGTATCAATATAATTATATAATTATAATATATAAAAACGCACAAAAATCTCACTTATAAAAAATGAAAAAAAGAAAGAAAAAAAATAAATAATAAAAAGTAACTTCTAGAATGTGGAGGGTGGAGCGCATCTTTTTTATTTATTTTTTAATTCTCATAGCTATCATGAACCTCTGGTCTATATTACTATACAGACAAATTCCTCGATAGAAGATCGCAGTAGTAGTGATGTTAGTCTTAAGGAACAAATGCATGCTAAGAAAGACCTGAAAACAAAAGAAGAGACCAAAATCAAGATTGAACAAAAAAAAAAAGAAGCAAAAAATTCTCATATAAAGGTCAAGAACACAGTTTTCACCGATCCATTTAAAGCTAGACTTTGGAACGTCAATACAATCTTGATTCTTATTGAGTGCCTTACAATTTGGTGCTTTTTATAAAAATAGGGAATAAAAAAATATTTAGTAAAATAGAAGAATTTGAAAAATTATTTATATAAAGAGTGTTTTCTAATATTAAGAGAAAAAATAAAAGATCAATAAGTTTTTCTTTTAATCATATTAGTGAACAAACTTTTTAGAAATAAACAAGTCCTATTCTCTAGTCGGGACATGTATTTATAGTTTGTTAAACATTCTTATCTCATCTCCTAATTAAATTAGAGGAAGCAAGACCAATATATATATATATATATATATATATATATATATATATATATATATAAAATAATGCCTTGATTGTCAAAAAGGGTAAATGACATGTTAAGTAAGTAAATAAATATAAGTTAAAGGGATTGCGTCCTCCACAGTCACTCTGATGCTTAAGTTAGTATGATAACTTGAAAACTTAAAAGCTTAGAGAGTTTGAGAATTAAAGTAAATAATAGAAAACCCTAGCAAAAAAATACCTTAATCGTAGAGAAGTTGATTATTTATATCCTCGTAGTCATTAACCTTTTCATAGAAATGCCAAAAATAGTATTCATTGGGATTGTTCCTATTATTTCGAGATACCCAAAAAAGCATGTACTGTGTAACCGTCATTCGTTATTTGAATATTACGGGTGTAACCGCTCTTCGTCGAACACTTGTTGTGCCTTTTAT
Source organism: Omphalea diandra (assembly GCA_949677035.1). Taxonomy (NCBI): domain Eukaryota; kingdom Viridiplantae; phylum Streptophyta; class Magnoliopsida; order Malpighiales; family Euphorbiaceae; genus Omphalea; species Omphalea diandra. The sequence continues at coordinate 16,781 of CATIWR010132912.1, read as the reverse complement.
CTACAAGTGAGCTTTTTGAACATTGTTCGACATTCGGTTATCCGATGTGTCATCTTCTAAGGGCGACTACCTTTTACTATGAGGACACGTGTCCTTAAAAAAGGCGTTCGGTTTCTGGCATTCGTGTCAGGGAGTCCTTTCAGATGGGACGCTGAGTCAGCCTTAGTAACTATAAAAGTCACTCATTCCCTTTTTAAATGTTGTTATTCCTTTCGTCTTTTTAGTTGTTATGCCGCTTTGATTTTCATGTCGATTTCGGAATCCCGAAGTGTCCCTTAGGTTTTCATGTTTATTATGGCACGACTGTTAAGGTATTTTCATCCTCTATATAAGGCATTGATGATCTTTCCTTTCAGTTTTATTGCCTTTAGAGTTTTCTGCTAACTTTTCTTGTTTTTTCTCCTTCTTCTTTAGTGCTTCTGACATTCTTGCAACCTCGTTATGCTTTAGGTATTCTAGCCTTGCTTTCCTTTTAATTTTCACACTTTCTTTTCTCTTCTTCTTTTGGAAGTTATGGGTAAAATAATTGAGCAAACTCTACGCAAGCTTCAAAAGTTTTAGAGTTCTGTTAAGGTTAGCGATTTGGACCGCTTTCATTCTTTATATAAGATACTCGTTTGGTATCAATTGTCATGTTGTTCAACTGATTATATGATCCTTGAACTTATTGATTGAAAAACTGTCGTCATGTACTGGGAACAAATGGAGGTTGGACTGCGCTTCCCTCGTCACCTTTCTCTTCTGAATTTTTTGATTTCTTATTTAATCCCATTAACCCAACTTCATCCGAATGCCATTAGGATTCTTAGTAGTTTAATTGAAATTTTCTAGGTGAAAGGTTTTAGGTTCATGACTGCCCATATCTAATATTTGTATAGTGTAACCCGTAGAAGTAGCGAACCTTGCCCTGACTGCTAAAGTAGGGAGCAAAGCAATATTCTTTCTTCCGTCATCTCTAAAGGATTGGCTAGACCAATTCTTTTTTGTATACCATTCCCTTGACTTTGTAAATCTTCCCAAAAAATTTATGGATAAGCCTTTTGCCCTTCTCCTTCTCATAGGCGAAGATGATGGAAATTTGCTATTCCTGATTATTGGCAAATGTTCCGATGTTCAGCCCTATTGGAAGAAATATATTCACTAATTTATTCAAAATTACACCAAAGCTATCTTGTTTCCAACTGGGGATTTAGAAAGCGGTGAGTTGTCCGAAGAAAAGGTCGAAATGTCTAGACCAAACCCCAAGAAGAATAAATCACAGGTATATAACTTTTGCTTTCACTTTATACTTTACTAATATCTACTAAATATTCTGTGATGCAGGTGACATAGAGTTGTTAAAGACCATTCACCTCGACCTTGATGCTGAGGAAGATATTCTAGACGTTTTTCCTTTGAGTGCTAAGGGTGAACCAACTATGAAGATTGTCATCATTCTTCGTCCTAAGCCAATCAATGTGATGACTCGAGAACCTCTTCCTCCTCCACCCATTATGCTCCTTCTAAGAATAAAAGGAAGGGGTAAGTTGTGAAGAGGGGCAAGGAAGTTCTTGGACATTGTCAATTTACAGCCTGATCATCAGGAGTGTTCGGGCATTCCTTCTGCTAACCTCGAGTGCACCAGCGCTATATACCTTCTTTAGGGTTTGTAGATGCTCAAGGAAAGCTAGAGGTAGAGACACACGACTAAAGATTTCTCTATTGTAAATGTTTGTTACCTTATCTTCTTTTTGCCTTTAGTTTTATCTATGGTAGTATATAATTGTCTTGTTACTGAACAAGTGGCCTAGGCCTAAATAACAAAACTCATAGAGAAGCACAGATTAGAGATAGCCAAGCTTCACCATAGCTATGAAAAAGAGATAAAAGAAGCGAAGTTATAGGTGTTGAAGCTGAACAAGGCTTTAACTCTGACAAAAATAAAAATAAAGCATAAGGAGGAATAGTTGTCCAAGAAGGATGGACAACTGAAGATTGCTTATTCTACAATCTATGGTCTGCATAGTCATGTGAAAGATGTTGTTGTTGTTGGGAAGGCAATAGAGGCAGAAACCCAGTCCCTACTCTCCTTAATTCTAACTACCTACGAGTAAACTGTGAAGAGGGTCCCAGAGCAAGACCAATCAGGGTTGGATATCTCTAAGTTAAAACGCATAAATTTAGGCAAGATCTATGAAGCTTGTGTTGCTCATGTTATAAAAGATAATGGTGGGCAATCGACCTTTGATACCCCCTATTCCACCATTAAATTTAAGCTGAGCAAGAAAGCCCATACAGTGAAAGTGGTAATTTTTCCAAGACCTAAGAGGCATCATCCTCTGAAGTTAAATTTTCCAGTGGTGAACTCGATGCATCCTTATTCGGGATGGCGAAGCCTGTCCACCTCCCTTTAAGTTGTTTCAAGGAAAGATGTTTGAGGTAGCAACGTTCAAACTAGTGATGCTCCCTTAACTTTTTTATTCTAACAATGGAAGCTCTTAAGGAAGTGGTGGACTTGGATGGCTTTCTTGTTGCCAAAGAGATGTCAAATTTAAAGAACCCTCCCTCTAAAGTTCTAGTAGAGACAACCACTGTAGCATACCCCCCCTCCTTTTTAAAATAAATTTACTTGTAATTGTGCTTTATGTAACTTTTGTAATGTTCTTCTTTAGTAATAAATATAATTTGTTCTTTGTCATTTTGTGTTCTCTAATTTTTTCAATGTAACAAGTAGCATATAATATTAACAAATACTTTAAGAATATAAACTTCACCTTGCAATATATATGGATTTTACAAATGACTAAGTAAAAGAACCTAAAAATTCTTTTAGGTACGTTGTGCAACTTGAATTTTTTATTCTTATGGTCCCTTGGACGAATAACTGACATTCGTACTTAGGAAATTTTAGCTTGATTTTTGCTTGTAGCATGTTCGACTATTGTCCATTCTTCATCCCTAAGGGATATAAAGACCAAACACTTAACATTTACCTATGTGTTTTATACTTAATAGAATTGTTATGACTTTAAAGAGAGAGTCAGACCCAATTTTCTATTTATGGCCTTCAATAAAGATTAATATGCCTTTTAGGGAAGAGTCGAACCCATGTTCATGTCTTTGTTAAGATAAAGAATAATATGGCTTTTAAAGGAACCGAACCCATTGTGAGCAGTATATACTAAAATAACTCTCTTATTGATAATATTTATGATGATTGTCCACATTCCAGAATCTTGGGATTGATTGTCCCCTTAAAGTTGCTAATTGGTAAGCTTCATTTCTTGTCACCTTTTGGACTAGGTATGGTCCTTCCCAGTTAGCTCTAAGTTTTCCCACACCAGCCTCTCTTTTGCTTATGTTAGCTTTTCTTAGTACAAGATCACTTATGTAAAAAGATCTTTAGAGAACTCTTCTATTGTGATAAAAAATAACTTTTGCCTTGTAGGCCGCTATTCTAATGGTCGTTTGTTCTCTTCATTATTCATGTAAGCCAATTTGTAACTTTATTCATTCATTATTATCATCTAGATCGAAGTTCTTGACTCTGCAACTGCTCATGCCTATCTCCATTAGGACTATCGCTTCTATTCCATAAGTTAAACTAAAGGGGGATTATCTGTGGGCTTTTTTGAGGGTTGTTCAGTATGTTTAGAGAACGTGATTTAATTGTTGAACCCATTCTCTTTTAGCTTTTTCTAGCGTCTTCTTCAGTCTATTGAGAATGATCTTGTTGGTAACTTATGTTTGCCTATTCATTTAGGGATGGGTTACTGAGGTCAATCTGAGATTGATATGAAGATTCTTGTAAAATTGTCTGAAATAGTCAAACTGCTTGTTGTTGTCCTTGATTAATGTGTTGGACATGCCAAACCTGTAAATAACCTTTTTTCAAAAGAAATTTTCTACCTTTTTGATTGTGATAGTGATCATTGTTTCTGCCTCTATCCACTTGGTAAAGTAGTTGATAGTGGTGATGATGAACTTTCTTTATCCTACTTCTTGCAGGAAAGGTCCAAGGATGTCCATTCCCCAAGTGGCGAATGGCTAAGGTTGTTGATGCTGGTTCACTGAATTGCTGGGACTTTTAAAATTTTATCATATTTTTTACATTTTTTGTAAGAATGTACTAATTCTTGTGCATCTTACTTAATGGTGGGCCAATAAAACCTTGAAGTAGGCTTTATAAGCTATAGCCAGTGATACTTCGTTAATGTCATAAATCCCTTCGTGTATTTCTATAAGAACATAATTATCTTCATCTTTTGAAACACATTTGGTCCAAAGATGGGTGGCTGATGTTAAGTATAATGTTCCATATTGAAATGAATATTTTGTTAATCTCTTTTGCATCTTTATATCATTCTTTCGGCCTTTTAGGAGTTCTCCATTGTTTAGATATTGAATAATTGGTTTCATTCACATGTCTGGCTCTATTACACTAAAGATCTTTTATTTGGATACAATTGATTCAAAATGTTCTTCTTAAGGGGAAGATTCTAACATGTCTTACCCTGTTTCATTGCTGCTTTAGAGATAATGTTTGCTTCCCTATTATCCTTTCTAGAGATCGTAGTAATATTCCATATTCTTTCTTACTGGGTGAGTTCGTTGAATAAGTGTTGGCACCTCTTCACGTACTTCACCATGTTGTCATCTTTAGTTTGGAAATATGTAGTGATCTGATTGACAACCAATATTGCGTCGTTGAACACTTGTAGTTCTTCTGTTTTTACTTCGAGGGTTAAGTTTTGCTTAATGATTAGAGCTTTATACTATGCAATATTGTTAGTAGCATCAAATTTTAGGGCAACTACATATATAATTTTGAGTTTAACAAGACTTTGGAGAATAACTCCCACTCTTGCTCCATGTTTGTTTGACACTCCTTCTACATAAAAGGTCTATGTGTCCTTTGGTAGGGATCTAGCTTGTTCGTCACTTGTCATTTCTATGATAAATTCAGCTAAATTAGGCTTTTAGGGTCGTTCGGGGTTTATACCTAATATCATGTTCGCTAAGTTGAAGTGCCTAATGCATTAACAACTTTGATGTATCCGACCTTTATAGGGCTTTCCTAAGCTATGGATTGATCCAAACCACTATGGTATGAACCTGGCAATAGGATCTCAGCTTCCTTGCTGAAGTCACTAACACTATGACTAGCTTTTCTAACCTAGGATATCCTATTTCAGTTCCACGGTAGTGTAATATATGGGATATTGTTTGCCATTTGCTTCTCGAACTAAAGTTTAGGATAACATTTCTTGTCTTGCCTCCAGGTACATATAAAGTGTCTCTCTTGCTTCAGGTGAGCTTAGAAGAGGGGGAGAGGTAAGGAATGCTTTAAGCTCCTCAAATGATATCTGACAATCTTTTGACCATTTAAAGTGTTTTACATTCTTTAAGCTTCTGTAAAATGGAAGGCATCTTTTCGTCGAACAAGATGTGAACTGTCCTAAGGTCGTAATCTTTTCGTTTAGCTTTTGAACCTCTTGATGGTTTTTGGAGGTTTTATATCCATGATTGCTTGGATCTTTTCAGGATTTGCCTTAATGACTTGTTCTTAAATCATAAAACCTTAAAAATTTAAATGTTTTGACTTAAAAAGTGCATTTTCTAGGTTTAGCTTCATTTTGTACCTGTTCAAAACACAAAAAACTTCCCACTGATCATTTGTATGTCATTCATTAGTTTTACTTTTCACAATGATATCATCTATGTATACTTCTACATTGTTACCAATTTGATCTCTAAACATGATGTTTACGAGCCTTTGGTAAGTTGTTTATCTTTTTGATCTATAGGTATCTGGTGGAATCCTTGTGCTGCATCCAAAAAACTATACTTGGAAAAACAAGCAGTTGAGTTTACCAGTTGGTTGATGTTGGACAATGTGTAGTTATCCTTTAGGCACACCTTATTCAAGTCTGTGAAGTCGACACACATCTTCCATTTGCCACTTGTTTCTTGACCATAACAACATTAACTCTCTAGTCATGGTATTTCACTTCTCTAAAAATACATATTTTTAAAGTTTGGATACTTCTTCTCCTATGGCTCTTTGCCTTTCTAGAGTGATCCTCCTTTTTTCTTACTTGATAGGCTTTACCTCTAGATTTATATTTAGCTTATGATAAGCTATCGAAGGATAGATTCTCAAAATTTCCTCTGATTTAGAGGCGAACATCCCTATATTCTCCACAATGACATAGGTTAGCCGTTCAGTTGCTAGCTGACTCATGTTTCCACCATATTTGATTATTTTGTCAGTTGAAATCTTAAGTTCAATTATCTTTCCACTGCTCCTATCTAGAATGAGTAAGTTTTTTTTGAGAATTCCACTGTAGGGGAACTCCTCATCTATAACATGAGACAATGTTTTTGCGACTGATGTAAACCTAGATCATTCTTCCACTATTTTAATCATTAGAATGATTGTTCCAAGGGATCATAGCTATTATCCTCCTAACCCCACAAGTGGTTTTCCTATTCTCTTAAGGTTCATTAATGTTTCACCTATTGCCTTGTAAGCTTGTTTAGTGATGGTGTTAGTTGCGCTCCCCCCATATGCAAGTAGCCTTTTGACAAAGTATTTATTTAGGATTCCTTCTACAAAGAGGGCGTCATTGTGAGGGGCATCAATATGTCTTTCGTCTTCAGGACCAAACGTGACTGTTGAGATGATTTGGAGGACACTGTTGAAGAAAATTTTTAAACATTATCATTTCCTACTTGATGTGCTAGGTTGGTCTCCTTCCATGATTACACTAATCATGTTTGTTATTCTTTTATTGGGGCATTTTTCTGTTATTGGTTTTTGATCCTCTTCTCTAAATCTTTTCCCTTTAGTGTCTTTAACAAAATTTTTAAGTGTTCCAATCTGTATGAGTCTTTCAAATTTTTCTTTAGGTTCCAGCACTGTTCGGTGTCATGTCCATGATTTTCATAGAACCTGTAAAATAAAGTTTTGTCCCTTTTGACAACCTTTATGAGGTTTAACTTGTAAGGGTATTGTATATTAGTACCATTTTATTTGATCCAAAGAAGAATATTATCTCGAGTGTCATTGAGAGGTGTGAATTATGTCTCTCCATCATTTCCTTTTTTGACTAATAGAGGGATTATGGTTTTGCAAGGTTCGATGAAGGAGGTATTTGTTCTTCTTTCTTGACTTTTCTTTTGGTTCCATCGTTCGTTGTTCTTCCTCTCTTATTTCTTTCCTTCGTCCAGTTCAATGTATCTTTGGGCTATGGATATCAGCTCTGGATAAGAGTTTATGGCCTTTGTATTGAGTTTATCTTTTAGCCTACCGAATGTGGTTCCGCTTCTCATGGCCTCTACTATTGTTTCACGTTTATCATTTCAATTTTCATTGCTTCTCTATTGAATTTATCAATAAATTCTCAGAGGGTTTCACCCTTTTTGCTTGCAAGATCTTAATGAAATTGTCTTCTTATTGCGAGGAATGTTAGTGGCAAATCTTGAGAGAAAAACATGTTCTAAATCTTTAAAAGAATGAATAGAGCTAGGAGGCAACTGAAGATACCACCTTTATGTCGTTTTCATGAGTGTAGTAGGGAAAACCTTAAAGAGTATAACATAAGAGATATCATTGGGCAACATGGTGTTTAGAAGGTTGAAAAATGGGTATGTGGATCTCCCATTCCATTATACATTTACAGCATAGGAAGTTTCCATTTGTGAGGGAACTTTTTCCTTAATAATCTCTCACGGTAGAGGCAAGCTTCTAAGTATTTTTTAACAGAGCTTGACTTGGCTTTCGAGTGTTTTGTTTGAGAATTGACTTCATTACCAATGATAGTATCAGTCACTTTTTTGCCATAACTAGTTGTGGCCTCATCTATGTTCGTTTGTTGTATAGTTTTAGAACTTTAAAGGTCCAACAACTGTGGTTGTGGCTCTCTAGTATGTTCCCTAGGGTTTTTCTTAGGTTGTTATGTGTTGAGAGCTGCTAGATTTGTGGTGAGAGCCCTAACCATTTTTTATTAATGTTTTTTATGGCGGTTTGCATGGGTTTTGCTAGGGTCTCATGGAACTGTGCCAAGACCTCATTTGCAGTTGTTGTTGCATCATTAATAGTGGTTTGTGTAGTGTTTACTGGTGCTGCTCTTGAGGATGCATTTTCTTTCTCATGAGCTAAGAGAGTAGGAATGTGGTTGTTTTTAGAGTGACAAGCCATTACTCACTTTAGATCAAAGATAAATATTTTATTTTTATGAGAGATATGTATCTAAAGAAGTAAATGTGGGAACTGTGAATGAAATAATCAATGAAACAGTAGAAAAAGTTTTCCAAAGATGACACCAATTGATAATGTCTTGGTCATTAAAGAGGGTAAATGGTCTGTCAAGTAAGTGAGCAAACATAAGTCAAAGGGACTGTGTCCTCCACGGTTACTATGATGCTTAAGTTAGTATGTGTGCTTGAAAGTTTAGAAAGTTTGAGAATGAGAGTAAATAATAGAAAATCCTAGTAAAAACACACTTTGGTTGTAGAGAAAATGATTATTGATATCCTTGCAGTCTATAAACTTTTCATAGATATGTTAGAAATAGTATTTGTTGGGTTAGTCCCTATTATTTTGAGATACCAGGAAAAACATGCATTGTGTAATCGCTCTTCATTATCCGAACATTACGGGTATAACTGCCTTTCATTGATCGTTTGTTGTTCCTTTTGTCTGTTGGTGAGCTTTCCGAATGTTGTTCGATGTTCGATTATCCAATGTGCCATCTTCTAAGGGTGAATACCTTTTACTTTGAAGACACATGTCCTTAAGGCATTCGGTTAGATGAACTCTCTCTCTCTCTCTCTCTCTCTATATATATATATATATATATATAATTCATGAACTTTGATTTTTTTTCAATCTAATGTTAAATAAATTGTAAGAATAACTATATTTTTAATATACTAATTATATATTATTATATTGATAAAATAATATTATTATGATATATTATTAGTTATATTATTATATTATATTATTGATATATTAATAATATATAATATATTAAATTATTGATTATAAATACTACTTTATATTTTAATAGAAGAAAAATGTTTGCTTTATTAAAAAATTATAATATCAATTTTTCATTAATAAACTTTATTAACAATACTATTATTTTTATAGTATTTAGTCATAATATCTATTAAAATTAATTTTGATTTCTATTGAATTTGTTAAGCACGCCAATAAATTTTTTCAGTTTTACATTGTATTATTTCCTTTTAATATTGTTTTATCTTAACAATTTATAAATTTTTTAATAACATCATGTGCAATATATATATATATATATATATATATATATATATATATATATATATATTTCTTTATTATACTTTTCATTATATTTTGAATTTATGACACAAATTTAATAATTTAATTTTAGTAAATAAAATTATTTACTTTGGGAACATTAATAATCTTGGTAATAAAATCACGCCACTAATTTAGTCTCTAATGCCAAAATAAATATTTATTCCATTAAAAATTATAACATCACTTTCATTTCTAATAAACATCACCTAATATTTTCTCCATTTTAATTTTATATAATTTAAATAAAATTATTAACTTTTTTCGCTTAATTTTATACAAAATATTTATTTAAGTTTCACACTCTTTTTCTTTAAAGAAATTTCTAGTAAATCAATAACAAATAACTTATGACAAATTCAAATAAATAATATATTATTTTTTATATTATTATTTTCTTTAAATCACTAAATTAGAGTTTCATAATATTAATTTGTAAAACTAATTATAAATATAAATTATTTTTATTTTATGTAATAGACAAATTATTTTTATTTTATGTACTATATTACTGATATTATTATTTAGGGAAATATTGTAATTTTAACAAGTTAATGCATCAATTGTAGTTGAAGAGATTATTGTCCCTATTCCAACATATATATTCCAATCTATAATTACCTTTGCTTGTGATGATGCATATTTTTGAGTTTTATTTAAGGTATCTTTTTCCTTGTGGCATCTGCTAATTAAGCAAGTGGATCCAATATATATATATATATATATATAGGGGAATAATTAGTAATAAGTTAATATATTTAAATGCAAACATTTTAATCATGAAAAATAAGTCATAACATATATTAGATATAACATTATTAATCTTAAATTGTATAAGTTATACTAATGAAATTTTAATAGTCCTGGTAAATAAATTTTCACTACACAATACATGAAATTAACAATTTAAAAATTACTAAATTTATATTTTTAAAAATATTTTATGTATAAAAACTTACATAACATATCTAATGTAAAATTTAGGACTTCTTTATTCAATATCAAGTTAGATAAGAAATTCAAGGAATTTACTAACACTATGTTTGAGAAATTATGCAAGGAGCAACGAAAATAAAGAGAAAAAATAATTTTTTTCCTTATTTTTCTCCTCATATTTGGATCAAAAATGGAGAAAAAAATAAATTTTATTTTATCTCCCCGTGTTTGAATAAAAAGGGAGAAAACAAAATTGTTATCTCATAAATTTATATTTTTCCCTTTATTTAAGAAAATAAATAATATTTAATAAATTAGGGAGAATAAAAAATTTAAACAAGAAAAATAAAATATACCTATATGAAACATAATAAAGTCACTACTTTCAAAGTGATGATTGTCTAATTTTCACATTTATTAAGGACTAATATATATAATCCTAATACATGTGATCACAATAAAGTTACTACTTTCAAAGTTATATTGTTCAATTTTTTCACATTAACCAAACACTATACACTAATACATGCATTATGGATAAAATTGTTAATTTATAAAAATTACCTCTAATCTTCATATTTTTTCTCTATTTTAAAGAGAAAATAATAAAGATAAAATACAAGTAATTTTCTTTTCTCCCTTTATTTCTCAAACAGAGAAAATTTTATTTTTTTCTTATTTTTCTATTTTCCAAACACATGGTAAGATGATTCAATTGATGCAATTATTTAGTATTTTTCCTAAAATTTGTAAATTATACAAAAAGTTATATTTTTCATAAATAACTCTCATAAAGTACATATTATTTTTCATAGAAATTCTGGACATTTAGATCAAACCTCCTCCCTTTCGTTGTACTTTGACTCAAAAAAAAAAAAAAAAGTTACTCTGCTTAGGCAAGCTGGCGTCATAGATTGACATCACATGTCATCACACTTATCCTCCTTTCTAGTTGATTAGTGGCAATTAAAATTTAAAAACAAAATTAAAAAAAAAAAAAAAAACTTTCCTAATCAATCCCTTCAAGATTGTCCACTTTGTTGGTTTGTCCCTATCTTCCACTCTCACTGCGGGTATGTCCGACAACTACTCCAACACAAACACAATTAATTTTTTTTTCTGTATGATTCTAATTTGACAATGTCAATTGTTGATCTTTATATAATCTATTACACTTATTTTTTAATAAAATAAAAATATTATTCTAACAATTTTCAGGAGACTCGATATATAAGAAATGCCAAATTTTTTTAAAAAAATTATACTATTTATTTATTTATGTATCAATTAGGCCAATTCTTTAAGTTGAGATTAAAATTTATAAAGTTTAATGTCTTTATCAGGTGTAATTATTACTGGAATCAAAATGATTCTGAAATAGACCTGTTGACATACAAATCCCAGTTGAGATGATGCGTGGGTTGATGAGAGCCGTTGGCTTTGCTGTACGTCAAAGAGACAGGCCTATTGTGGGACACATCAATCAAGCCCAGACTTTTAGTCTTGGCCCTTCAAGTAATGTCTGAAGGCCCAACAGATGTCAAACCTCTTTCCTAGGCGTGTTTTTGTGTTGCTTTTGCAGCCTATCAACTAATCAAGAATATATAGATATTTTGATTTCAAAAATTATATTAGATAATTTCTTACCATATATCACATAATTATTTTATTTCATTAATTTTTAAATAAAATTAATAATTAATTTCTTACCATATATCACATAATTATTTTATTTCATTAATTTTTAAAATAAAATTAATAATTTAATATAAATAAATATTATTTTATAATACATTAATATATTCAATTTGATATTAAAATTACAGTAAAAAATTAAAATTATAACACGTGGAACACAGAAATAATTTATATTGGCAAGCGCATGGTTGGTGAGCTTCGATTATAGGTCATTTTGTTCCCTTTTAAATAAGCAAAGTTGATAGAAGGAAGGCACTATATTGGTTCAACGTTGGCCTAATTATTTAGGGTTGAAGATTCTAGGAGATGCAAACTTATGCCTTTTTCTCTTTTTGTCTAATGCTTATTGTTTTGTTAAGATTCCAGTCCTCCTCATCCATCCAAAATTCCATTAAAATTATTTGCATTATTGGTGTCCACCTTAGATTCATGACATATGAGTCATGGCCTCACCCCCTTTTTTCCATCCACATTGCCCAATTACTCATCACTAGTTCTTAGCAATTACATCATGCCCTTTTCTTTGCTTGAAAATGAGGGGAAAAAAACAATAAAAATACAACTTATAACTCTAAGTTGAATTTAATATCTATTTCATTAATCAGAATTTTAATATTAAAATAGAGATACATGAATTTAAATCATTTTATTAAATTTGTTTCAGTTCAATTGCTTTTAGTAATTTATTTAATATATTGAATTTGACAAGTAAATTTAACATGGTAAGTGAAAAATAAATTATGATATAGAAATTATGAAAAAAGAGTTGAATAATAATATATCATATATTATAATTATGCGAATGTAATTTTATTAAAATTGCATTGATCAACTGAATAAAATAGATAATTTAGGTCAATTAAGTGCAATTTCGTCAATTTTTTACATTCTTTTAAAGTGTGATAAATAAGAAATTTTGAGTTTGATTTTTCTATCTATTAATATATTATATTGAGAGTTTCGTTCTATTCAATTTTTTATGAATGCAAAAAAAAAAAGAAAAAAATAAAAAAGGATAAAATAGAAAATTAACATTATGTTAAATACTTTAATTAAGAAAAGGTAGGGATTGGGTGGAAGTAGGAAAGTGATGTGCAATGTACAAAGGCTTGTTATAAGAAATGGTGTGTACGTGCACAAAGGCGTTTTGAAGTAGCTTTATTTTTGTTGTAAAAAAAAAAAAAAAAAGTAGCTTAAAGACTCAATAATATAATATTACAAAAAAATAAAAAAATTTAAGAATGTATTTTATTATTTCGATATTAATAAAAAGGATAATTTGTATAGAGTATGTAACAGATGTTTTTGATGTTTGTTAAAAAAGTTTAATAAATAAAAAATATTATATATATACATATATTTATTATTAAATAAGTTTAATGTCAAATATAAAAATTTATGATGTGTTTTGCTTCGGTGCTTGTAGTGAAAGGAGCTAAAACAAGTGGGAAATGGATTTGCCTTGAAGCCTCCGTCAAGATAAGCACGTGAGAGGGACCAACCATAAAATGAGACACGTGACGGCGGCCATAATGACTCACGAGTGGTCGTGGTGGATCATCTATATATCGCCAATTTATCGCCATTTTTGTTATATTGGACTAAGTTCCCACTTGTCCGCAAACGAGTTCAGACCTTCAACTTTGAATTATGGAGATTGGACCGACTTTTTCTTTTTTAAGTGCCAGGTCAGAATGTTCATGTTTTTCTTGGCATTCAGATAAGAAGAGATCATATATATATAACCCTAATTAAATTTAAATTTGAAATCTTTTCACTTACAAATGGTTCTAATATCACAAATTAAAGACGACATATATTTTTGAATCAATAAAGTAATTGTAGAGTTTATAAAAAAAAGTTATTAAAACTTCAATGTGTTTTCAGTATTTTTTTTCTAATTATTCAAAATTTCATAGAACTGAAAAATTATAAAATTAAAGTCATTTGATAGTAAATAATGTTCTTTTTTAAAAATTTTAAAAGTTAATTAATATATTTTTTAATATTTATTATATAAAATTAAATTATTACTAAAAGTATATGAAATAACTCTTTATATTTGATTTATTATACTAAAAAGTCTCTCCATAAAAACCGCAACTTTTTTATTAGTTCACTGTAAAAAAAATTTATTAGTCCATTTTTATTATTAATCTTGTTCACTACTTTCTCTCAAAATCTATTTTAACTATTCTCTACAAAATGACAAGCCATTCCTACAAAATAGAAAGTCATTATGGACACAGTGGCAAAGAAAATGACGCTAAATCAAAGAATAAATCCAATGGTGATATGGTAAACAAATATAATATATTATATATATATATATATATAGCATGAACATAGGAGAAAAAAATAAAATTTTCATAATCCAATATCCTAGCCATTCTATGCTGCTGCGCATCGCACCCTATTTTGTCTCTCTGTTGTGACTGATCACTACCCTTTTCACGGTTGTCCCCTTCTTTAACGTGACCATTACATTGCCTTATTAATGGTAGAAAGCCCACCATTAACTACTCTCCAAGCAGCTTTAATAGTTTATTTGAAGGGCCATATAAATGCTAATAGAGAGGAAAAAGAAATTGAAGATGTGATAAAAGAAAGGAAGGAAAAAAATTGAAGATGAAATGGATATGAGGAGAACGAATGGACAATATAAAATGAAAAAATAAAGTATTATTATGAAAAATGATTATGAGCACACGACAAAATTTGTTAGTTTAGAGAGAGAGGGGTTACAAATATTATAAACAAAATAAGCTAATTGGTGATTAACATATATTGGAGAGTTTTATAAAACCTAACTAATTTTTGTTAGTTGCTTTGATGATTGTGTTAGTGTCAACTAGCAATTAATCCAAGTCATTGGAGAGAAAACTCTATTATGCTCTGTTAATATTCAATAATTTATTCCTTATATATATATATTTTTTATTCCTCTTCAAGTTGGAGGATATGAGTTTAATAGACCTATCTTGTGAGAGAAAAAGTGATATCGAGCAGCAGAGTGAGGCTTGGTAAAAATATCAACAAGCTAGTTAGAGGAAGGAATATTACATGGATGAACAAATCCAAGTTTAAATTGATCATGAACTAAGTGGCAATTGATATCAAGATGTTTAGTAGCCATGTAAAATTGGGTTAGCATAAATGTGTAAGGTGGCTTGATTATCATAATAAAGTGGAATCGGCGAGGATAAAGAAAACTAAAGGTTGAAAAAAATGTAAGAAATCCATTGCAACTCATAGACAGTAGTAGCCATAGAGCTATAGTCTACTTTAGTAAAGGAGCTTGAAATAGTATTATGCTTTTTTATTTTCTATAAAAAAGTGAATGGTTAAAAAAAAAAAAACAGTGACTGATTTGTGCATAAATGAGCAAGAACCCCAATCAGCATCACAATAAGTAGCAAGTGAAGAAGAAAGTTAAGAGGGATAACACAATTTATAATGTGAAGTACCATAAAGGTATCTAACAATATGAAGTGCAACATCAAGATAAGATTGGCAAGGATTAGTCATGAATTAATGTAAGTGTCGGATTGAATGACTAATGTTTGGACGATTAAAATTGAGGCAAAAAAGTTTACTAATTAGCTTGTGATTACAATATAGATTAGGAAAAGGAGAATCATAGTCAGAAGCAAGCTTCAAGCCTTAAGCAAGTGAAATGACAACTGACTTTGCTTGATGAAGACCAACATCTTGAACTAAATCCATGATAAACTTTTGTTGGATAAGGAATTTACTAGTATTTGATTATGCAATTTTAAGACTAAGAAAGTACTTAAGATGGCCAAGATCCTTGATGGTAAATTTATCATGAAGTGTGTTGAACTAGGATAATCAATCCTAAGTTTAGAACCTCTTTTGATCTTGACAAAGTAAATTGATCATCACTAACATTTTAAATAAGTGTTATTGTTGCAGAATTGAATCAATCTCTCAAGAAGAAATGAAGAAGTTGATGAATTCCAAAGTAACATGAAAATCGCGACCGCAACTTATGATTCGCGACCGCGACTCATGTTAAGACATGCTGAAAATCAAGCAGGCGAAATCGCAATGCCATTCTCGACCGCGATCCTTGAAAAGAGAGAAGTCAGATTGACACAGATGAATTCACAGTAGAAGTCTCAGCTGAGTCACGACCGCGAATTTCAAAGAAATTCAAGAGGGAAGCAAGTCCACAACCACAGCCTGACAAGTGTCCCATAAGACAGTTGGAAGTCAAAAATCGTGAAGATACCTTGCTGGTAGTGACCGCGATCTTTGTGGAAGAAAATTAACCAATTTGGCAGTTGGATTTGCAACCTCTGTCCCATCCTGTGCAAGAAAAACTCGCGACCGCGACTTCTGAAAGTAGGTGAAGGACAACGACTATATTTTCCTAGTGAACTGATAAGAAGTTGCCATGTGGATTAGCCGTTAGAAATAAACGGGGTTTCCCTTGAAAAATTTGGATTTCGCGATCGCGAAAGGTAGTAGCAACCGCGATTTCACTCTGACAAGCAATAAATGCAAAATCTGTCAAGCATGTCTCAAAGATTTAGTGAGCTATGATCTGCAACGGCTCTTTGGTGAAGTTTGGCTATAAATACCCCACCAAATAGCCATGAAGAAGGTTACTAAGAAATTTATTACAAGTATTGAAAGCTCTTAATCTTTGCTACTCATTTTCTTCATCTTCTTTACATGTGTTAGGTGTGAGCATTAAACACGAAATTGTAAGGTTTTGTGTTAGCCTCCAAAAACACTTTTAGAAAGGTTTAAGTGTAAGCCTGTTGAAACACTTGAGTGAGGTTTTGTGTTA
>CATIWR010132911.1:0-11145 GCA_949677035.1 Omphalea diandra | reverse complement strand
GAGTTCATCAACTTCTTCAATTCTTCTTGAGAGATTGATTCAATTCTGCAAGAACAACACTTATTTGAAATATTAGTGATGATCAATCTACTTTGTCAAGATCAAAAGAGGTTCTAAACCTAGAATTGATTATCCTAGTTCAACACAATAATATTTGATAGCGTTTGTAGCATTAAAGATTAAAAACTCTTAATTTAATCCATGGATGAGACGATGAGTTATTTATACTTAAATGTTTATTATGTTATTTGTGCCTAAAGTATCATTATGCATTTACTTACTAAGTATCTAAATTCACTCCTTTACATTAAATTTTCTTTTAGGAAGAATATACTACAAATTTTATCCAGTCATTAGGTGTCTAGCAGTCTGATAGAGTTCATGCTGACCCAGTGGTTAAAGATGAGTCTATTCATATAGGTGAGTATGTTGATCTTGTTGCAGAGAATCTTGAGATGTGAGGGAATAATCCAACTATGGGTGTAAACCAAAATATCATATAGTTTGCTGAAATGTTATAAAGATTTATAGTATAAGCATATGAAGGACTTGTTATAGACAATAATTATGATAGATTAAGGAAACAAGGGGCAATTAACTTTAAAGGCACTATAGATCCTATTGAGGCTGATGAGTGGCTTAGAAGAATTGAGAAAATCTTGAAAGGGCTCGAATGCACCCCCAGAGCAAAAGCTGAAGTATGTCATATCTTTGCTTCAAAAGAATGGCTTTGATGGTGGGAGACTATTCTAGGTAGCACTATTTAATTGATGATTTTGACATGAGATGATTTTCTAAGGGAGTTTACCAATAAATACACACTCATAGTATACTTAGATAAAAATAATATATAGTTTTTCCAATTAAAGCAAAATGATATGACAATGGCGGATTATGAAGTACAATTTGTTAAACTTTTAAGAAATGACCTAGAGTATGTAGTTACAAAGGAATTAAAGTGCTAAAAATTTGAGAGGGGATGAGGTTAGAAATTTAATATCATTTAATAGTCAAGCCAACCAATTATACTATAATATTTGCAACAACTATTCGAACTGAGGAGGTGATGCAAGAGAAGAATGCAATTGAGGCAAAAAGGAAGAGAAGTTATATAGGGTATAATGGATAATTAAATAAAGCAACAAAAAGAGGTGGTTTCACATCATCTAAGGAATTAAAATTTTAAAAAGTTAGCAATCAAAAAGGTAGAAGATAGAGTCAGTCTAGTAGATTAATATTAGTGGCATCGGGTAGAGGTGGCTATGGTAGTTTTGAAGGCTCAGAGGGTATGAAAGGACAAGTTGGCACAATGGGTAGTGATGTAGCCCCAATTTGTACTAATTATGGACGAACTCATTTTAGAGAGTGTTAGGGACCTAAAAGGCTTACTTGCTATACTTGGAGACAACTAGGCCATATGAGTCGAGATTGTCTAATGGCAGTTTTGATTAGAGGGGAGTCTTAAATAGTTGGGCTAAGTAGTGTTGGCGAGAATCTTCATGATACAAGCAGAAACAGAGGGTGAGGTAGAGGCAGAGGAGGACATGGCGGAATAACTTAACTTTTTAGTAGTGGATAACTAGCCCATACTCAACCATAGGCTAAAGTTTATGCTATCACTAGTCAAGAGGCTCCAACAATTCCCGAAGTTATTTTTGGTACAATTTTTTTTTTGTGATTTAGATGCTTTCATTTTGATAGACCTAGGATCAATCAACACATTCATTTGTCTTTATAATTTACATCACGAGTGTATGTTGTAGTTGAATCCTTAAGATATGTATTCATCAAGAGCCTCATCAATATATTTTAGCTCAATTTGAGAAACAAAATCAAGATTATTATCTAAAGCATGTTATGGAGTTCTAGTACTTACTCCCTTGGATGTCTCATAAATGATAAGATCTTTTGGGTAATTCTTAAAGTATTTCCAAACCTTTGGTAGTTCTTGAGATTGGTTTTCCTCTTGTTATGGTTAAGGTTCTTCAACTTCTCATGATGGCTTATTATCTTTAAGATCAATCACAATTTCTTTAGGCGTTCAATCAAGCTCCAACTTATCGAAGTCACCTACAAGATTATCAACAAAAGAATTTTTCCCAAGATCAAGTTTGCTAGCCTCATCAAACACAACATTCATAGAATCTTCAACCAACATAGCCTTTTTGTTACACACCCTATAGGCTTTGTTAGTGGTGGAATAGCTAAAAAAGATACCCTTATTGGTTTTAGAGGCAAATTTTTCAAGGTTGCTCTTAATATTGGGCATGTAACATTTGCACCAAAAAATTCTAAGATATGAAAGCTTAGGTTTTCTACCATTTCATATCTTATAAGAAGTTTTGTTTAGAATGGGTTTTTGGAAAATACAATTTGCAATATAACATGAAGTATTGATGGCTTTGACCCAAAAGTAATTTGTTAAGGAATTCTCATTAAGTATAGTTCTAGCTATCTCTACCAATGTTCTATTTTTCCTTTATACAACACCATTTTGTTGTGGTGTTCTAGGAGTAGAAAAGTAATGAGAAATCACAATCTTCAAATAATAATTTTCATAAGATTCATTTTGAAATTCATTTCCATGGTCACTCCTAATAGAAGAAATGAAGTAACCTTTTTTTATTTTGAAATCTTTTAGCAAAAGCATCAAAAGTATCACTTTTATAAGCAAGAAAGGATATCCAAGTTGTTAGCCCTAGGCACCAAGAATGAGGGGTTGAATTGGAGTATAAAAATTAAAATTAGAAAGAAAGACGAGAAATGAGATGAGAGGAAATACAAGATTTATAGTGGTTCGGTGTAATCAACCCTACGTCCACTCCCTAATTCTTCAAAATTGGGTATTCCACTATCTTTCAAAGGTGTTTTCAAGCTTACACCAAACTTTTACACATGTTTTGAAAGGCTCACACAACAACCTATACACTTGTGTTTTTAGGCTTACACAATAACCTTTACAACTTGTGTTTTAACAGGCTCACGCAACAACCTCTGTTAGTGTTTTAACAGGCTCACACTATACCCTATTACAAATGGTGTTTATGCTCACACCCAACAATGACTTAAAGAGTAACAAAGAGTGAATAGTAAAAATGCAAGAGTTTGGGTACAAAGTTATTAATTCTCTTGCATTTACATATGTTTGGTGAGGTATTTATAGCCTCTACCCACCAAAGAGATGTTGCAATGAAACTGGTACAAAATCATCAAAGTGTGCTAGATAGATTTTCGCATTAAATGCTTAACAGTCAATTCGCGGTCGCTACTACTTATTCGCTATCGTGAATTTCAAATTTCATAGGGAAAACCCCGTTTATGTCTAACTGTTAATCCATGTGGCAGCTTTTGATTAGTGCACTAGGAAAATATAGTCATTGCCTTCTGTCTGCTCTCAAAAGTAATGGTCGTGATTTATCTTATACAGGACGTGACTCTAGACGTGAATTCCTCTGCCAAAAGTGTTCATCTTCTTCTTTTGGGTTCGCGGTTGCTATCAGCAATTTTCCCTCGCGATTTTTGACTTCCAACTGTTACCTGGGACACTTGTCAAGCTATGAATGTGGACTTGATTGCATCTTGAGTTACTTCAAAATTCGTGATCGCGACTGAGGTAAGCTTTACACCGCGAATTCGTCTATCACTTTTGGAGTTCTTCCTTTGGATGAATCGCGATCGAGAATTACTTAGCAATTTCATCTGTCTGATCTTCTAGCAATTCTTCTAATGGATCATAGTCTCGAATTTCATATTGCAATCGCGATTTAGAAGTTTCTTCATATACTTTGAAGATTAAGATTTCTATCCAACTTCTAACTTAAAGACTTTCACAAAAACTGCAAATCGACAATAAATAGAAACATTAAAAATGATCAATCCTCTTTGTCAAGATCAAAAGAGGCCCAAGACTTAGGGTTAACTATCCTAGTCTAACAATCTCCCCCTTTTTTATTTTGACAACTTAGATTAATCCTTAAGTGAAAAATATGCAGGAAAGTGAAGTTAGATTGTAATATGATTCAATGAATGCTTATGAAAAAATTTACTATGTATATCATTCATTCAATCAAAGGTGAAGTTGATAAAACAATAAGTATGTTGCTCCTCCTCAACTTATGCTATAGTTATTCTCAAGTTATTTCATTATTTTCTCCCTTTCACAATCTCTCCCCCTTTGGTAATATCAAAAAGAGTATAAGGAAAAAAAAAAGGAATTCATGCATAAGAATTCATAAGGCGCAAACATAATATAATGGTTAAAAGAATAAACATCAATTACATAAGAGAGAAATGTTGGCAAAGAAACAAGTTTTATTTATATATTCATAACTGTGGGATCACAAGATTTGTAAAAAAAAAAAAAACATAAGGAAAGTGAAAAACAAATACAAAAGATCCCTAATCTAAAGTAGTAGAGAATCATCTCTGGAAGATGGTGTATATGGCACTTATTATTCTCCCTCGGCTTTGTGTCCATCCTCTACGTCGTCTTTATTGCCATCTCCATCTTGTGTGTCTTCAAATTCAGTGAAGTCCAAAAGATGGCAAGGAGGAACTCCTAGTTTCTCTTGGAGATCCACTATATAACTGTGAAGATGAGAAAGGAAGAGGAACCTTCTCTTCATCATCCTCATAAGCTTGTCCAACTTGTGATTAATAGTGGCAAGAGATAACTTGGACTTTGGTTTCGGTTGAGGAAGAGGGACTTGAATGTTGCCTTCTTCGATTTTGAAGCCTCTTTTGCTTGGAAGCTTGGGAGGTTTCCATCTTCTTCGCACCGATGGCACCAAAGGTGTAGATGTATGTGTCTGGATGGATTGCCTTGTTATTGATGAGGTAGGTTAGGTCGAGGAAATTTTAAGAGGGAAGGAACTTCTTGGTGAGGAATTTCTCTTTTTCCTCATCAAGTGCTCCAACAAAGCGATAGATGGTTATTTTGTGAGAGGGTAAGAGAAACTGGCTTTTAGGTTTTATACTTATGTGGATCAATTGATCCATAAGGTAACAACTGATTTGGATAGGTTGGTTCTTGACAAGGAAATATAAGAATGCCAAGTCCTTCTATGAAACATTCTCGTTATCTCTTGCATTGATGAAGAAGGTGATGATGCGATGAAGGATCCACAGAGGTAGGGTTTTGATGTGTTTGGATAAGGAGGAGCAGGGGTCGTGTTTGGTTTCGATGGATATCTCTGACTAAAATTCAGAGTAGATGACGTCGAGTGCGGAGATGATGAATGGGATGTGTTCTCCAACTTATAGGTTGAAAAGGGAGGATAATTTGTTGAAGGTTATATAGAAGGGGTCACCGAAGGCTCAGAACACCAACCCATATTAGTCGGCTCTCGAATCGAATTTTCGGCTTAGTTGCACGGTACAGATGAACTTGCGTACAACCTCCTCGTATCCTAGTTCATCTTGAAAGATGAATTCATTCCAGCCCAGATTGGTGAGAAAGGCGTAAATCTCCGCATTGATGCCCAATGTCTCTAACATGAAAGTCGATGGAATTTTGTTCAGTAGAATCACTTTGGAGGAGTTCGCCTTGAATCTCTCCTTTTCCTCCTTAGTGATTACTTTCATGAGATGAAAGGCAAGAGGTGCAGAGGGTTGATCCACTGCCTTACCTCTGTCAGCCTTGGAGAATTTCTTGGGAGCCATTGCAAAAGAGAGGAAGAAAGCTTAAGAGATTTTTGAGAGAGAAAAAGTGTTTGGAAGTAAAGTGAGGAAAACATTGTTGAAGGGGCTATTTATAGGCTTGAAGGGGTGCATAAATGGCTAAAAATTAATTAAATGAAGAGAAGAAACAGTTGGCAATCAAATCACTTAATTGCCTAGGCGGTTACTCTAATTCACGTCCGCGAAATCAGAAGTCGCGACTGCGAATTCCAAAAAATGTGAGTAACAGACAAATTTTCCTCGGGAAAAGGTGTATCAACAGTCATATTTTTGAAAAACTAACCAAAATTTGTGGTGGAGAGCAATTTTCGCGACCGTGAAGAAGAAATAGCCACCGTAAATTATGAGTCAGCAAGGATAAGAATGAGAACATTTTGAAAACATGTGATCCACTAGAAATAAATAATAAATCTGCTTATATAATCATCACTCATGCATATCATACATAACAATCAATCATAAGATCAAAATTTTCACTTTAGGGAGTTCCATCAAGCATTCTTAATTCTCTCTTAATTAAGTTCATCGTTTCTTCATTTAGAGGTTTACTGAAAATATCTGCAAGTTGATGATTTCTGTCAATGAATTCTAACACAACATCACCTTTTTGCCCATGATCTCTAAGAAAATGATGTCTAATGTCTATGTGCTTACTCCTAGAATGTTGGATAGGATTCTTAGAGAGATTAATAGCACTTGTGTCATCACATTTAATGGGAATTTGATCAACTATTTTGCCAAAATCCTTCAATTGTTGTTTCATCTAAAGAACTTGGGTGCAACAGCGACCCGCCGCCACATACTCGGCTTCCGCGGTAGATAAGGCAACTGATACTTGCTTTTTACTAAACCACGAAACTAGGCATGCACCTATGAATTGGCAAGTCCCGGAAGTGTTTTTTTTATCTAGCAAGCTACCCGCATAATCCGCATCCGAATACCCTATGAGACTAAATGAAAAATCCTTAGGATACCATAACCTTAAATGTATTGTGCCATGCAAATACTTAAAAATCCTTTTAACAACATTCAAATGAGATTTTCTAGGGGAGGATTGAAACCTAACACACATGTAAACACTAAAAATGATATATGGTCTTGAAGCATTAAGATAAAGTAGAGATCTAATCATACCTCGATATCTCTTTTCATCTACTTTTTTACCCGATTCATCCTTATCTAGTTTAATGGTACTACTCATTGGAGTTTTAGCTACTTTGCAACCATCCACTTTGAATTTCTTTAGCATTTCCTTTGTATATTTGGCTTGGTTGATGAAGATCCCTTCCTTGGATTGCTTGATTTGTAGACCAAGAAAGAATTTGAGCTCTCCCATCATGCTCATTTCAAATTCCCTAGTCATACACTTAGCAAAATCCTTACAAAGAGATTCATTAGTAGCACCAAAGATAATATTATCAATATAGATTTGAAAGATTAATGTATCATGCTTGTGTTTTTTGACAAATAGTGTGGTGTCCACCTTTCCTTTCTCAAAATCATTTTTCAAGAGAAATGA
Source organism: Omphalea diandra (assembly GCA_949677035.1). Taxonomy (NCBI): domain Eukaryota; kingdom Viridiplantae; phylum Streptophyta; class Magnoliopsida; order Malpighiales; family Euphorbiaceae; genus Omphalea; species Omphalea diandra. The sequence goes on along the minus strand of CATIWR010132911.1, from coordinate 3,947 downwards.
AACCAAGCTCTTGGAGCTTGTTTTAATCCATGTAAGGCTTTGTTCAATTTTAAAACATGGTTTGGAAAACAACGAGACTCAAAACCAGGAGGTTGTAAAACATAGACTTCCCTCTCTATGATGCCATTAAAAAAAAAAGCACTTTTCACATCCATTTGAAAAAGTTTAAAATTCATATGACATGCAAAAGCTAAGAGAATCCTAATGGCCTCTAGTTTTGTAACAGGGGCAAAGGTCTCATCATAATCTATTCCTTCCTCTTAGTTATATCCTTTGGCAACCAAGCTAGCCTTATTTCTAGTAATTAGACCTTGCTCATCTAACTTGTTCCTAAATACCCACTTACAACCTATAATTGGGTGTTCCTTATGCCTGGGACAAGTTCTCATACCTTATTTCTCTCAAATTGATTGAGTTCTTCTTGCATAACAAGTACCCAACACTCATCATCAAGAGCCTCATCAATTGACTTTGGCTAAAGTTGAGAAATAAATGCAAGATTATTATCTAAGAGTTGAGATCTAGTACTTATACCCTAAGAAGTATCACCAATGATTAGGTCCTTAGGGTGATACTTGGAGAATCTTCAATCTTTGCGTAGATCTTGTCTTAGCTCATTTTCTTGTTGATGTTGATATTGGTCTTCATCTATTCTTGATGAATCACCTTCTTCCTTTTCTTTATCAACTCTCCTTGTAGAATCATCTAATTCCAACTTTTCAAGATCACCTACAAGATCATCAACAAAAATACCTTTCCCAATATCAAGTTTACTAGATTCATTAAAAACAACATTCGTAGATTCTTCAATTGCCATTGTACGTTTGTTAAAGACTATATGCTTTACTTATGGTGGAACAACCCAAGAAGATTCCTTCATTTGTTTTGGAATCAAATTTCCCAAGATTATCCTAGGTGTTCAAAATATAGCACTTACATCCAAATACTCTTATTAGGTTTTCTACCGTTCCAAAGCTCATAAAAATTTTTATTGAGAATAGGTCTTTTGAAAACTCTATTTGCAATATAACATGAGGTATTAATGGCTTTGGCCCAAAAGTAATTTGGTAAGGAATACTCATTGAGCATTGTCCTAGCCATTTCTACCAAAGTTCTATTTTTCCTCTATACAACACCATTTTGTTGTGGTGTTCTAGGAGTTGAAAAATTATGAAAAACTCAATTCTCCAAACAATAATTTTCAAATGATTCATTTTGAAATTCCTTTCCATGGTCACTTATAATAAAAGATATGAAGTAACCTTTTTCATTTTGAACCCTTTTTGCAAAACTTTTGAAAGCATCAAAGGAATCATTTTTATGAGCTAGAAAAGATACCCATGTGAACCTAGAGTAGTCATCTACAAGGACTAGTGCATAATGTTTTCCACCTAAGCTAGCATTTCTAGTAGGTCCTATTAAGTTCATATGGATAAGTTGAAGTTGTCTAGATGTACTGAACATTTTTGGCTTTGTGAGAGGCATGGTGTTGCTTTCCCATTTGGTATGGACCATATGTCTTGTCCTTGGATAATTTTAGCTTGGGAAGCCCTTCCACTAACTTTCCTTTGGATAGGTTTTGAAGAAGATCCATGCTTGCATGTCCAAGCCTTCTATGCCACAACCAAGCTTTATTGCTCAAAGACATAAGACACTTAAAAGATTGGTTAGCCAAATTGTCTAAGTCAATTGAGTAGGTATTACCTTTCCTTTTACCCTTAAAAATGACTTCATCATCCATAAAAGTGGTGACTCGACATTCTCTAAGATCAAAGGTGACCTTATTACCTTTGTCACACAATTGACTTACACTTAACAAATTATGTTATAAGCCACTAACTAAAAGAACATTATCAATTAAAGAACATCCATTCTTACCAATGGTTTCAATGCCAATTACCTTACCCTTGGCATTATTACCAAATGTGACATCTCCACCCTTTTTTTCTTTCAATGTCGTGAATAGCTTTCTATTTCCAGTCATGTGCTTGGAGTATCCATTATCCATATGCTAATTACTTGATTTGGTGGTTGCCACATTCCTTTACACAATAAAAGTGAGTTACCTTTTCTTAGGTACCCAAGCATACTTGGGTCCTAGGGGGTTAGAGTTTGAAGGATCCTCTAATTTGAGGTGAGCTTTCCTAATGAAACAATGAATGTTAACATGCCCATATTTAATGCAATAATGGCATTGGAGTTTAGACTTAGGAGTCTTTCTCCTTTGCACATATTTTGTATGAGTAAGGGGGCCTTCTCATACCATGGTCATGTGAATGCATGCATGAACATGTATAATGAGTAGGAGTAGAAAATTTTTTATGAGAATGACCATGTTTTTTGTTGTAAATGTAAGCATAGTTAGCTTTTTGAGTCTTGGCTCTAGAGCTTTAGGGAGTCTTCCCTTTGCCCTTAGGCTTAGGAGGCTTAGTGCTAGGAGCGCTTTTCTTTCTAATTACCTCAATGCTTGAGGTTTGAGGTTGTGAAGCCCTAACAAATGTAGTTTGAGATGATGAGGAGGCTCCATTGGAGCCTAAACCATATCTAACTAGTAGCGGTCTTTGTGACACAATCAATGTGTCTAAGGCTTCTTTTCCTTTATGGAACTTAGAGATTGAGATTTTAAGCTCAATGACTTCTCCTTTAAGAGTGTCATTCTCCTTCCTTAATGAAGCCATAGAAGAAGATGAAGTGGAAAGTTTTTCTACTGAATTATTGAGTTCTTTATTAGAAGTCCTCAACTCATTTACAAGATCACTAAGAGTCTTGTATTCATCTTCTAATTTTGAGCACCTTTTCTTATAAGTTTTCACTCGTGACTTGTACTTGTCACATCTCATGATTCAAGCCTCCATAATCTTTTCTTCTATCTCATCAAATTCAAAATCAGAATTAGAATGAGAAGAAGTACTTACCTTATTTGAAAAATCTTCTTGTGCCATGAAGCATATGTCTACAACCTCTCCTTCTTTTTCTTCTTCACTTGAGCTATCATCCCAAGTGGCTGAAAAACTTTTCTTCTTCTCCTTGTCCCATCTCTTCTTCTTCTTTCATTTGGGACATTCATAGTTGATGTGGCCTTGCTTGCCACATTCATAACAAGTGACTTCGTTGGATTTCTCTCTTGGATTAGGAGCTATCTTCTTGAAGCCTTTTCTTTCCTTTCTTTTCTTGATCAACTCCTTTGTCCTCCTTGAGAGCATTACTAGCTCCTCCTCTTACTTGTCACTTTCTTCATCACTTGAGGTGATCTATACCTCCTTCTGTTTTGTTGAAGCTTTAAGAGCCATGGTTTTTCTTTCTTTCTTCGGTTTGTCTCCTTGGCCTCTTAGCTTCTTCATTTGTTCATCTTTTTCCAAGGCCAACTCATGAGTTAAGAGTTTGCCTATCAACACATCAGTTGGAACCTTTCCAATTTTCAAATTTGACTATTGTATACTGCAAACTCTAGCACCAAATTTATCTAAAGGAAGAGTTTTAAGGATTTTTGTGTTTACCTCATAGATAGTAAGAGTTCTTCCAAATTTCTTCATGTTAGTGACAATGGATAAGAGCTTATTTGTCATTTTTATAATGCTCTCATTGTCCTTCATCATGAAGAGTTCCCATTCAGTGACATACATCTCCAAATGGCTTGACTTGACTAGAGTTATGCCTTCATGATAGTTCTCTAGAGTCTTTCAAATGGCATGAGCTGTTTGACAGTGTTGCACTATTCCCATCTATTCTCTAGAGAGTGAGCTTAGAAGAATGGTCATTGCTCTCTTGTTCTTACCATTTGATCTCCGGTGTGCTTCAACCCATTCGTCCCTTGGGATTAATTCTTCATTACCATCCATAACCCCGATGGGTGACTTCCATTCCTTGATGACCACATCCTAAAGGTCCACCACATCTATGTCAAGATAAATCTCCATCCTATACTTCCAATGAGTATAGTCTGTTCC
>CATIWR010132883.1:0-18731 GCA_949677035.1 Omphalea diandra | reverse complement strand
GAAATTCATCAACTTCTTTATTTCTTCTAGAGGGAATGATTCAATTCTGCAAAATCAACACTTATTTGAAACATTAGTGATGATCAATCTACTTTGTCAAGATCAAAAGAGTTTTTAAACCTAGGATTAATTATCCTAGTTCAACAGTTACTAATGGGTGTAGCAATTAGGGTTAGAGTTAGAAGACATGAGAGGAGATTTAGTCTATTTATAATAAATTTAACAGCCTACCCATCACAAGTCCATGTTAAATTAGACCTACACATAACCGTCTTTCATATCGGTCCACTAAAGGTGTCATAAACCCATAATTCATTTGATCATAATTTAATTGGGTTTACCCACTAATCAATAAACTATATTATTCAGTCCGTTTCATAAAAAATTAAAACAAACTAATAATTAATATTAGCTCACACAAAAAATTCTACCATTCTCCCACTTGAGCAATATTAATTTTGACGTTTTTATGTTTTATAAATAATATTTTTGAAAACGACTATCAGATTGAATACTTTAAATACCAGAATTTTAGAAAACATATAGTTTATTGATAAAATGACACTTTAAACATAATCTTGTCCACATTAAATTATCAATATAGGATTATGATAGTAATTATGCCCTTTATTGATATAGTATTAATCCATAGTCACAAATATTGATAACTTAACCGATCTGGATTCCGATATGACAATGTAGTAAGAAAATAATACTCATATGTGATTAATACACTATTTTCTTTGTCAGTTCTTCAAATATTTCTCTTTCTCACATGCTCAAATGAGCAAGAGAAACTCATAAGACTTCACAATAAGACTTTTGTTTCCATTGTGGAAATACACACAATATGTGTCTTAGCCTTTATTTTCAGAAATACAATTGGAAACTAATAAATATAGTTTAAGATGATTACACTAATCTTAAGCACATCACACACAACTCATAGCATGCTATATATCTATTGAATGTGCACATATGCATAATAAATAACCACAAAGTACTTAACTCATATAAACAAATATATATGAATAAACAATATAGTGAAATTATTTAATTTAAACATTCAATTACAAGCACAAAACTCTCACCAACCAAATACATCAAAAGACTCTACAACAGTCATATCACTAACATGTTTCTTGAAAATTATAGGTCTAAGTCATTTGGTTAGAGGATCAGCTAACATCAAATCAGTACTAACATACTGAATCCCAATGTCTTCTTTCTTTACTAAGTCTTTGAATGTAAGATATTTAATCTTTATATGCTTAGAAGCACTCGAACTTTTATTGTTTTTAAAAAAGAACACAACAACATTATTATCACAATAGATTCAAAGTGGCTTAGCAATAGAATCGATCACAAGCAATCGAAAATTAAAATTTTTCAATCATATAGTTTGTGTAGTAGCACCATAATAAACAACAAACTTAGCTTGCATAGTAGAAAAAGCTGTAAGTGTTTGTTTAACACTCTTTCACGAAACAACATAACCAGCAAATATAAAAATATAATCCGAAGTGGACTTCATATCATCTTGACAGCCTGCAAAATCAGAATTTGAATACCTCACTACTTCCAGATCATTCACCCGCTTATAAACCAACATATGATCCTTTGTCCTTTACAAGTATCTCATTATCTTCTTAGCAGCTACCCAATGATCCCACATAACATTAGAAAGATATCGACCAAAAACACTAACAATGTATACAATATCTGGTCTTGTACACACTTGGGCGTACATCAAGCTGCCAACAACACTTGTATAAGAAATATTATTTATGGTTTGTTTTTCTATATCACTTTTAGGTTATCCCTCCTAACTAAATTTATCTCCTTTCACAACAGGAGTATTACCACTTTTGCAATATTGCATATTGAATCTACTGAGCACATGATCAATATAAACCCTTTGAGAAAGACCTAATAAATGACGAGACCGATTACGATGAATCTCAATACCCGAGACAAAAGATGCCTTTCTAAGATCTTTCATATCAAAAGTCTTAGAATGTAACTACTTAGTCTCATAAATCATCCCCATGTCATTATTAGCCAGCAAAATATCATCAACATAGAGAACAAAAAATATAAATTTACTCTCACTAATCTTATGGTAAATGCATTGATTTATCTTATTCTCTGTGAACTTAAGTGAAGTGACTACCTCATCAAATTTGAGATACCATTGACGAGAAACTTGTTTGAGACCATATATGGATTTCTTCAGCTTACAAACTAAGTATTTTTTTACCACTTTCTCTAAAACCCTCAGGTTGCACCATATAAACTTTCTTACCCAAATCACCATTTAAGAATACCGTTTTGGCATCCATTTGATGCAGCTCTAAATTAAAATGAGCAATTAAGGCCATAATTATTCTAAAGAAATTTTTAGAGGAAACAAGGAAAAAAGTCTCATTATAATCAATATCCTCACGCTACGTAAACCCCTTAGCAACCAATCTGACATTAAATTTCTCAACTTTTCCTTTAGAATCCTTCTTAGTTTTGAATACCTATTTGCAACCTATGGGTTTATGATTAGAAGGAAGTTTCACTAGTTCCTAAACTCTGTTATGACTCATTGATGTCATTTCATCTTTCATAGCACAATTAATAAAAAATAAATACTATTAATTGTCTCATTATAAGATACATGATCAACAACATGACCTATATTAAAATCACTTTCATTAAGATAAACCTTATAATCATCTGAAATTGCTGACCTTCTCGCCCTAATATACCTTCTAATAGGTAATGCTTTAACTACAACAGTCTCTGGAGGATTCTCAAAAGGAGGAGGAAGATCAATTGGAGCCTCACAATCACCACCTACTTGAATAGGAATTCTTATAATCTTTTCATGAGATGAAGGTAAAGGAATGGTTATAATTCCACTTTGTACATCATGAATAGGTGGCTGAGAAATGTCCAGATCAACAATATCCATCTCTAAAAACTTTGCAATCATGGACTTTACAATCCTTGTGCCATATGTAGGACAATAGAACTTGTATCCTTTAGAATGAGCTAGGCACCCAATAAAGTAACAACAAGTAGTTTTAGGGTAAGTTTTTTTCTCATTTGGATTATATATTCTAATATCAGCAGGACAACCCTAAACACGAAAATGGTTCAAACTAGGTTTTCTACTAGTCCACAACTGAAAATGTGTTTTAGGTACAGATTTAATAGGGATATGATTTAAAATATAAAGGGCAGGTTTAATAACCTCACCCCATAAGAATTCAAGTAAGTTAAACCTCCTCATCATGCTCCTCATCATATCTTTCAAAGTATGATTGCACCTTTCAACGACACCATTTTGTTTAGGACTACCAAACATGGTATATTGGGTAACTATTTCACACTCTTGCAAATATTTAGAAAACAATTCCATATGTTACCCAGTCTCATCATATTTGCCATAATATTCACCCCCATGGTCAGACCTTATAATTTCAATGACTTTTCTCAATTGTTTCTCAACCTCAGTTTTGAAAATTTTGAACATCTCAAGGACATCGGATTTCTCTTTTATGAAGTATAAATAGGCATAACGGGAAAAGCCATCAATGAAAGTAATAAAATATTTATTGCCACAAATAGTAGGTGAATGAGGTCCACTAATATCAGTGTGAATAATCTCTAGAAGATCTGAACTTCTAATAACACCTTTCTTCTTAATCTTAGTCAATTTACCCTTTATACAGTCCATACAAACATTTAGATTCTCAAAATTAAGAGAAGGAAGAATGTCATCTTTCACTAGTCTTTCAATTCTTTCTCTAAATGTATGACCTAAACGTTTGTGCTGTAATGAAAAGGATTTTTCTTTAACTAATGATCGTTTGATCACAACATTAGCTTCACAAGAAGGTTCACAATCACTAGCATCATCCAAACACAATATATATAAATTATCGAACAAAACACATTCACCAATCAATTTAGAGTCTAAAAACATAGTAGCTCTTCCATTACCAATAACAAGATGATATCCAATCTTATCTAAAACAAAAACAGAAACCAAGTTTCTCTTAAAAGATGAAACATAAAAGTGTTCTCTAAAATAAGATAAAATCCAGACTTCAATGTTAACCTAACTACTCCAACTTGCTCGACATCTATCTCCAAATTATTTTCAACTCTAAGCTTGGACTCCATTTCACTTAGCTTTTGTTTCCTTATAAACCCCTTCTTCTTCTTTCTTCTTAAGCCAAGTTGTCAATTGATGACAATCTTTTCTCTTATGACATTCTTTATCACAAAAGAAATATTTCACCTTACTCTTGTCAACAATTCCAAAATCACCTTCCTTTTTGGTCTGACTCCTATCATGCCATTTAAAATTCTGATTCTTCTTAGGAGCATAATAATTAGGTTTAAACTTACCTTTATCCTTTTAAGGATCAACCCTAGGTTGTGTCACTAGCATGACAACTTCACCTTTCTCTTTCCTAATTTTTTTTCCTTAACATCACATTTGGTTTTAAGGTCATTAATGGTTCAAGTAGTATTTTAGGTGTTATAAGCAGTCCTGATTTGGTTGAATTCAGGAGACAAAGTGTTTAGAGCTTGGTGAACTATGAATTCATCAAAAATATCAAGTTTAAGACTCCTAAGTTTGGTGTAAAGGTGAACTATATTTAGAATGTAATATCTCATACTCTCACTATGGTTGTATCTTATACTGGTTAACTGACTCGTAAGAGTCTCAATCTCAGTCTTATCAGATATGAAGTATCTATCTTCTATAACAACAAGAAAAACTTTGACAGTAACATCAGTAGGCAAACTACTCCTAAGGTATTCAAGAATAGTTTTTCTCATGGCCATAAAACTAAGACGATTAGATCTCTCCCACTTAGCATGTAATTCCTTTTCCTCGATATTGCTTTCGCAGGTGAGTTTTGCAAGCTTATCTTCATAAAGGGCATAATCTATCTCACTTATTTCCAAAACAAACTGAATGTCATCTTTCCATCTCTTAAAGTTTGTACTAGTCAAGAGTTCAACAATCGCAATACTATTGTTGAGATTAAAGGAGACTGTTTTCGACAAAACAAAAAAATGTATTAGAATTAGGCTATATACAAAATTAAAGTTATAATTTACATAATCTAGAAAATTTTGGCATCACTACATATTCCCCTTTGGGCAGAACATGCACATGCAATAAAATTTCTAGTTATGAAGTACACAATTAAGATTACACCAGTTTTCGAGAAATCTATCCCTTTTGGGCAGATAAACTCTCTACACTAATGCAATTCTTAACATAAATAGTGTCATTCTAACACCCACTCCCAAAATTAATGCATCTAATAATCTCTTTTGGGCAGGTTATTATATACATCAATTCGGAATTATCTCTTCACAAAACTTAAAAATAACTTTACAAATTTCAATGAATGTTCCACTTTGGTGGTAACACTCATATCAACTCATACAATTATTTTTAATTAGAGATTAATAAAAGCCCAATTAAAATACATACCAAAGGTAAATATTTATAAAAAATATATAAGATACCAAACACAATATACCTTAATTTTAAATACATGATTATTATCACATATATATACAAATCAAATATTTATTATTTATTTATTTATTTTATTCCAAATCTTATATCTCTAAATTATAAACTAGTAATTAACTATATATAAACCACCCAAATATATATATATATATTAATAATTACTGAAATAAAATAAAACATACCATGATGAACATGAATATAAATTTACTTGTCTAAATATTAGCCGACATAAGAAAATTAACAAATAGCCCGTTTAGCTCAACTGGTAGAGTGCAAGACTCTCAGCCTTGTGGTTGCGGGTTTGAGCCGCATTGTAGGCGTTGTTTTGATTTGAGGTTTAAAAAAAAATTTCACTAAACAATTACCCAATGCAAGTTTTCGAACCCATGACCTCAACATCACCAACACACACTAACCAATTGAGCTAATAGGCCAACTGTTGGTAAATATAGAGGCAGATTAAATATATCAAAGGCGATATGACAGCGATAACACAAATGCCCTCACTCCGGCCATCAAATTTTTTTTAATTAATCTCCCTTCCTATAAAACAAGTAAAATAGACTCATAATATTATTATCAATACAAAATATTTAAGGTTCTATATCATGTGCAATCTCATGCTCTGATACCACATGTAAAAATTTATTAAGGATCTAGTACATGAATTTAGAACTCCAATCAATAATAAAACAAAAGCAAATTTCATATTTGTTTGCGAAATAGATCCAAGATTATTTGGAGCCATAATTGCAATCACTGAACTTAAACACTGAAAAAAATAGATCAAAATGATTGAAAACAAAAAATAAGTCTTTCTCTTTTTGACTTTATTTCAAGACGACTATTAATGGATATGACAACTAGAGTTAGGGTTAGAAGACATGAGATGAAATTTAACCTATTTATAATAAATTTAACAGACCCACCTATCACAAGTATATGTTAAATTAGGCCTACACATGACCGTCTTCCATATCAGCCCACTAAAGGTGTCATAAACCTATAACTCATTTGATCACAATTTAATTGGTCTTACCCACTAATCAATTCACTATATTATTCAGTCCATTTTATAAAAAATCAAAACAAACCAATAATTAATATTAGTCCACACAAAAAAATAACACAAACAGCACAAAGTAAGACATTTTGGACAACAAATTTGTTTCTTATGTTTCACTTTTAGTTGTTAGTTTTCATTTTGGAAAAACAAAGAATTCCCCTTTTATTGGGAGTGGGTTTTGGTGCGTTAATAAATTAGTTCAATTATGATGTGAAGTTGCGGCTTCAAACTGTGAAACAAGAAACGTAGTTTTAGTTAGCCTTCCATTGCACATATAATTTACGAAGTCTCACACTTTTATTTTACTGTTGCATTTCCCTAAACTAACATGGTAAGCTAATAAAACAGGGGATTAATGGAACATCACTTCCTGGTCCTTGTGACAGCCCTGTTGAAAGTACACAATTGAAATTGTTTAGTCAAAAAAGGAAAAAAGGGTTAGCTTTAGAAAGATTCTGCTTCTTGATATTTTCATGTTTGGCTCTATAATGCAGGCTATAAGGTTTTTCATGAGCTGCAATTTAACAGTCCAAGGACTTAACGTGAAGGACAGTCCACAGTTCCATTTCCGGCTTGATAACTGCCAAAATGTTTATGTAAATATGCCTAGCATTAAAGCAACAGCTTTAAGTCCTAATACAGATGGAATCCACATGGAGAACGCTAAACAATGTCCATATACATAATTCAGTTGTATCCAATGGTAATTCCAGTATTTTATATAAATCTTTCCACTTCACAATTTCCATATACATTTCTTTAACTTATGTTTTCTGTTTTCTTCTTCTAGGAGATGACTGTGTATCGATTGGGGCTCGTTCTCATAATGTTCATATAAAGAATATAACATGTGGTCCAAGCCATGGAATAAGGTACATTCATTTCTTAACACGAAATTCTCTGTAGGCTGTACAATAGTTTGGCAGTTCTATAGTTTCAAATTTCAACTCATTAGCTTCACCTATGATGGGCCAAGATTTTTAATGCTTAGTTCATAGTTAATATCGTAATTTATGCTATAAAACGTCAACACTTCAATTTCGGTTATGTTTTTATGTTGTGTTATGTCGAACTATATCGAAACGAGACTGAATATGCATATCACATATTTTCTAAAAATTTTTGTATCATGGCCATAAGTTTTATTTTATAATATATGCAACTTTTGCTTACGAATCGGTTGTCAAAGTTTCATATATATTACCAGTCTCTTCTAATGTAGTTCACTGTTTGATTTGGAGGCAGCATTGGAAGTCTAGGGTTTTGGAACTCGCGAGCCTGCGTCTCTAACATTACAGTGACAGATTCAGCAATCAAGCATTCTGATAATGGTGTTAGGATCAAAACCTGGCAAGGAGGATATGGCTCTGTATCACAAGTCACATTCCACAACATTCACATGGACACAGTTAGGAACCCTATCATTATAGACCAATACCACTGCCTGACCAAGAACTGCATTAACCAAACAAATGCAGTTTACATTTCTGATATTTCATACACAAACATTAAGGGCACATATGATGTTAGGAGTCGGCCTTTGCACTTGGCCTGCAGTGATTCAGTTCCTTGCTCTGATCTTATACTATCAGAGATAGAGCTACTTCCTGCTAAAGGACAATTTGTGGCTAATCCATTCTGCTGGAATGCTTTTGGGACTACACAGTCACTTACGATCCCACCAGTTGCTTGCTTGCTGGATGGCATCCCAAGATTTGTGGCTCAGACCTTTGTTGATCAGTGCTAGACTTCATTTGGATTAGACTAGTATGTTAAGTAAATTTAGTTATGTATCATCATAAAAAGTTTCAATATGAGAAATTTAGATTTTAACCATTGATAAACTTTACATACTGAGAAAGACATATGACCATGTTTCCCACAGGCAAAGTAGGAAGCATCTTGCACTGAAAGCGCCTTTTAATGATAACAAGAAGGATTAAGGATAGCAATTTTGGCAAGACTTAAAAAAAAAAAGAGGAGAGTAAAGCCAAAAAGAGATGAGCCCATGTGGGCATTGAGCAATATACTGGGAACTTGGAAGGCCTACTGAACCATACATAATTGCCTTCACTTTAGATAATTCCCCAATGGCATTTGCCTCGCGAAAAGGGGTGCCACGAAGTGTTTTGTTAAGAGAGATAAGGTACGGAACTTTAAACCTCAAAATAAAAAGGACAAGTCCCAAGTGGGTGTCATCATTGACACGATAACCACAAAAACTATGAAAAACTATGTAATAGGGATAAAAAGAAAGGCTAAACCATATAGGGATCACGAGTGGCAATAGGAAGGTTATGGCTGCATTATCTTTGGAGGGCAAGTAGACGAGCCTAGCTCTTCACCATGGTCCATAACCTCATGGCACATCCTCCACTCTCCATCTCCTCCGACAAATAAACCATCGCTTTGTAAGTACATAACTTCTTTCTATTTTAATTAATAATATGATATGAACATTGCTAGAGATTTTTACATGGGTTGAAGTCAAGCAGCATGTCTTCAATTTGTATCAAAAGCAGATCTAAGTTACTTTGCAGATTGAAATCTGGCCAGAAGATTGAGAATTTGAAAAGGTAAAGAAAAAGGTTAAATTCAATCAGAAGCCCTCTACAGCCAAGCCTTTTCTGGAGAAAACTGCTGCCTGGAAAGTAGTTAAGGCAGGCATGGAAAGAAGTAATGCATACATTATGCTCTAAAGATGATAGCAAAGTGGTATCTTATTCATTATTAACACAAGATTTCAAGAACCTTTTAATGAGTGGCCAAAACCTTTTGATAAAAGGTCAAAAGGAAGTCCAGAAAAAGCACCACAAGCACATTTTCTTTCATTCAAATACACTCATCTGTTTATTAAAGCAATACAGGCATCCATCCGCTTTCACAAACATGGCCAACATAACTACAAGCATATAAGCTCCTGGAGATTAAAGACGTAAACAGATGCCAACAGATCACTAATATAAAGAAGCAAGTACCTCCAACAAGGAAGCAGCAAATTGCATTTGGGTTTCCTCATCTATGGTCAGGAAGAGAGGTACATGCACAAAGAGTGACTTGGTCCCATTTTGCTCTGCAAACCGAAGCGAGTGGTAGTAAACATAATTGCAGACAAACCGGCCAGCATCATCAGAAGTCATCACCTCATAACCTTTGTTTGCCAAGACCTTTGTAATCTCCTCAACAGGAAGAGTTGTCTGCAAGTGGAAAGGACAATGAAACAGAGGTAAGAATAGAGCAACATGGTAAACAGTGAATTGTCTTGTGAAGGCACAGGCAGCATAGTTGCTCTTATTGTACCTAAAGATTGCTGGCAGAAAGCCACTATTAACATACTAATAATCCTAAAATAATCATTATATTTTAAATTTTCCTCAGAATAGATTGTTACTTTCTCAGAGAACAACAAAATTTTAAGAATCTTCAAATGGGACAGGAGAAAAGGTTGGCACCCAAGCAAAATTAAAGCCCTATGAACTACAGATAATTGCAGCAACAAACTATAGATCAAAGAAGGCCATAATAAAAAAGGGGAAGAGAGACGCCACAGAAGAGAATATAGTTCCCCTGATATAATAAAACAATATTGGTTTCAGTAGTTACTAGCCCCTCCACCTAATCCAATTGCAATTTCTGATGGCAGAGAAGTCATTATGAGAGGAAATATCTGTATATGTTATTGCACATCAGTCATTCAGTCAAAACTGCTATGACATGAACACTTTTCAATTCAATTCCTTCCATTGGCAATTGGAAAAACACTAATATTAAGAAAGTTAAAATTGTGGCGGTAACTCCTCAAAATAAACCATTACATAGATGATGAAAAAATTGCGTGAGGAAACATCTAATGGACAGCAAAGTTCAAGACTTCCACGTATAACCATAGGCAAACGGGAAGAAAGAAAGCCAAACCAGGACAGATTTTGTTGACCTGAATAGTAACAAGTTGAGTAAGCTTTTGAGAAGAACACAGGACATCATCCCTGTAAAAAAAATGGCAGGCAGCTTTGTGTGCACTGCGAATAACACATGCCCTCTGCTTTCCCTAGTATAAAACAATGGCAGGAGAGTTTGCCATGATAAGTTCTGTAACTCCAATGTCATGGGAAAGAAAGTAGCCTCAAATACATGTGCAAACTTCAAAAACTGGACAAAACCCTTCTACATCATAATAGACGTCCACTGATAGTCATGATGATAAATTGATTATTTCTGTTTATCTGAAAACATATATCCTCTTTCCCAAAAAAAAAAAAAAAAAAGAAACCTATATCCACTTTCCAGAAATTCATGAAACTCGTACCTCCCGTACACGTGAAATTCCACCATCTGAAGGAATAATGGGTACTTTCTGTGCAAGATAATATGAAGTCTATGTAATGGAATCCTCATTAAGAAAATGGCGAAATGAAATGACAGACATCACAATACCAGAGAAAAGACCTCAGAGACGTCTAACCTGTGGTTTCCATCCCATCTCATCAGGACACCGAAAAGTAGCTTCATTGACAGCTTGATGCTCAATGGCAAATCTTGTTGCCCCACTGTTAACCCCAAAGTGCAGCTGGACAAAAAGTATGGCAAAGGTAAGCAAGCTAAATATAATAAACTCAAAACTTTGGGAAAAGTCATTATAAAACGTAAATCAGATAATGAAGGAGACATGTGAGCAACGAACCCAAATAGTTCTACCAGAACCTGATGATTCAGAATCCTTCGTGTTGATAGCAGATTGAAGTGTCTGGTAAAGAGGTACCATTGCCCCTTGTCCTGCGGTTTCCAGAACACTACAACTCCCCAATATTAAGCCTTTTGGCAAACCCTTCTTCTTCATATACTCTTTAAGATTGCTGACAATTGTCTCGGTTGGATTCTCTGAAACTCCATGGAATTTCTTGAATCCTGTCGCATGGATTGTTACAGCAGGAGGCCCTTCAGACCCCATTGGTACTTTGGACTATTTAGATTGAATTTTTGCTATAGCATGAAATCTTAAACCAAATCCACGGACCTGCAATAAAAAACACATAAATTAAATTTATCAGTCATGCTATCAGAAACAATGAACCATGACAAACTTTAGAACAACTCCACTCAATGACTATGATTTAGATAATTGTTAATTTAAAAAAAGTTGCAATGCTTTCTTTGTATTCCTTATCAAATAAACTATGCAATGATTAACAAAGCTCTAATTAACAAGATACAAAAGCCTCAAGCGGCAGACAAAACACAGCTGACTAACTCTATCTATAGAATTCAAAGCAAGTTAACATAACTGAAAAGCTTTGGAGATTACCCATTTCCTAAAACCATGTAACAATTACATAAATCTAATAATCCAATCAAAAAAAAAAAAATCAAAGAAAACCAAAGCTAGAATGGATTTTTACACCTTTTAAAGGGCACAGGGCATTAACAAAAGAAATGAATCACTAAAAATCAACCTGAACGCAAAATTAAACCCAATAAACCAAATAAGACAGGAAATTTGAAGCATGCGTTTTGAAATTCATAAAAGAAAAGAGCTTTTGAAAAGTTTTCTCACCCGTAACTTCAAATAAAGGAGAAAAGAAAAAGAGAGGAAAACAAATGACTCAACCACCAGTGTTATCTAGACAACAAAGTGGATTTAACTCTTTAATGAACTGCTAAAGATTCCAATCAAAGATTAAACATAGATGGGTCCTATAGAACGACCAAAAAAGAAATAGTAAATACCAATAACGATGTGGTCTTATCATGGAGAAGTTTCTATTAAACAAATAATATAAGTAATCCAATTATAGTGCATCCTTTCTCTATACCATATGATACGAGATACACTATTTTTTTCCTTATAGGTTAATGGGTATGTATCTGTATCCATCTGTCAATCCAGCGAAGAACTTAAATGTCTAAGATTTCAAATCTTAATTATTATTATCGTTATTACTATTATTAAGAATGTATCGGTTTGTTAACCAATCATAGAATTACTAATAATATAAAGTTATCAAATTTATAGTGAATAATGGATATGTGATTGAGTTGTCATATTTTAGATTATAAATTTTTTTTATATATTATATGGCAAGTTATAAATAAAAAATCTTTATTGCTCTAAAAATAAAAATGATTAGGATACTAAACTTTATTGTTCTTGAATTCCTCTTTTTTAAGGTCTCCACTAAATTGCAAAATAATTAATTTAGTTCAATAATGTACCTTAATTTTGATTGTAAATTGATTGTTATGAGCAGAGATTTTCTTTTTTAATGAGAAAGATAGCTTAAATTAAGAAATAAAATAAGTATTTCAAAAAAAAGAAATAAAATAAGGAGAATCATAATACAAAGATAATTCCTACCATCAAAGATAGCTATGGGCTATTTTGTTTTCATTTTATATCGCATGACCATGGAAACGTTAAAAAATTGAAAAATGGAAAACGTTTTATAAAGAAATTACATTTTATAAAACAAAACTTAGTTGAAAAAATATAGAAAAAATACAAAATTTTTAAAATGCAGAAATGTAATCTAACCGAAATTTCATACAACACATTGCATTTAACAGAGGAAAACGAAAGAGATTGAAAAGAAACACACAAGCTACGAACATCAACTAAGAGAGTAACAAGTACAATCTGTTTACCTATTGTCGAAGGCTGTTGCTCACTGAGAAGGGAATCCCATTCGGCAATAATATTTGGCCAACAAGAGTGAGATATTAAGATTCCACCTTTGCTGCCATAAAAGAAATACTTTCTTGCACATCATTCAGCTGAAAATTACCGGAGCGGATGCTCAAAAGAGAAGCCATCCAGAATCGTCAACTAGCAGGACACTCCTTTAGTGCATGACGTTAGGACTCAGCTGCTTCCCTATCATGACAACATACAATCTCAACCAGCCAGATTGTGTGCTCGAGGAAGACAATCATGGTTCACCCTCCACAAAAAAATAAAATAAAATAAAATCTTGACGGGATATTAAGATTCCAACACTTCTTCACAATCGTCAGCAAAGAAGATTAAGATACTGTCATCAGCAAAGAAGATGTGTGAGTAATGTGATTCGTGTCTTTGAGATTTGAATCCCATCATTTTGCTTAGCACATAACAAAAATAAGTAAAAAGAAATCGGATTTCCTTGATAAGGACTTCTCCTCAGAATTAGAAAATCTTTTAATTGTCCATTAATTAAGACAGAATAAACTAGAGAACAAATAAATTGTAATTGAATGGATACAATATCTCAAAAAAATTTTTTTGAGTCATAATAGCTTTGTGGAAACTTCAACCTTGATTTTTTTTTTTTTAGCTGAATTTAGGAGTTGATGGACACTGACTTTTAAATTTTTTTTTTTTTTTATATGAACCTATCCCAAACATAATAATACATTCTTATTTATAAGCATTTGGCACAAAATTTCGTAATACACAAATCAAATTTATGTTAGATTAGGAACAAATATGGCTACCAATCTAAGCTACTATAATATACATACTAATGGATATCCAAAATTACCCCTCCAAACTCTCATTGCAATAGCTTGATTATGATTATCAGCCGATATGATAATACCAGGAGGCAGATTGATTAGAAAAGCATGTGACCTTCAAGGACAAGAAATAAAGAAGTTTCAATTCATAGCATATTGACAGTGCTATCCTCAATTAGGATTATTGTCATCATCAGTAATAAAATCCTTATCAAGTTTGATTGTCACCTGCCAACAACTATAAAAATAATTTAAAATATTTTTAGATTGCCATTTCAATACTTAAATCAATATGAAATTTATAAAAAAATATATTAAATAAAAATTAATTATAAACATATCTTATATGAGCTCTATTTATAAAAATAATAGAACTCTTGTCTATCTGATAAGATTAAAATCATATCATAACTTTATTCATCTAATTATTGTGGATTAGCTCAATTATTTTTATATCAATCACGTCCTATCATGATTCTTTTTTTTATTGATTCAATTCACTGCATCAAATATTGGGTTAGATTCAAATCTTAATAATAAATCTCCCTTTCATTAAAAACTAATTCAAGTAGAGCTTCAATTCATTTTTTTTTTGGTTTATTTTCTTTTAAAATTCACAATTTGATATTAACATTATAAACTCGTCCAATGTTGTTTCTAATTCCTAACATTTATTCTTTTTATTCCAAAATAATTGACAAAATTTTTATTTTAAATATTTTAAAATAATTGACAATTTTCTTTTTTAGTTGATAATTAATTAAGTAATAGTCTAATATACCCCTATTAATTAATATTTATTTTCACGCTATGAATAGAATTTATTATTACTTATACTTTTGACTTTGAATTTGTATTTTCAATATAAAAGAAAAAATTATACCCTTCAATAATTTTTTAAAGTTTCTATAATTATTTTATTATTAATATTCAAATATTATCAACTAACTTTTCTAGCTCCAATAATAACTATATTTTATTAATATTAATAAAATAAAAATATTTTAATAAAAAAGTCATGAAAATATATAAAATAATTATAATTAATTAATTTTTATGAAAATAAGAAATGGAGTATTAATTAGCATTGGCTGTTAGAAAGCTAAAACAATCAATAACGGCATCAATTGGCCGCCAACAGACATTGAGTAAAAAAACAAAACAACATTACGAATCACGAAGTGATGCTTTGTCTGTTCCTCACAAGTCAATAATCCATAAACACCGTAGACCTAAACCCTTCACTCGCCGTTCAAAAAAAAAAATATGTTGTAGGGATTAGTGGGACCCACATCTCCGCTGGAGCAAATAACCACCGAAAAAGCAAGAGCACTCCATGTTGGTGGATTAAAAGTTATAATCCAAGACCTCAAAGGGGGGAAAAAAACAGCCTTTAACAGCTGAAGCGATGTCAATTTCACTTTCATCGAACTCACTTTGCTCTGGTGGTATCAACGTATCTGCTCGTAGCTCTCCGGTAAGTGGGTAATCCTCAAACAATGTAAAGTTTTGACCTTCTTGTAGTTAAATGATAATCAATTAAATGAATAGATTTTTTGGGTTTGTATATAATGGTGTTATTGACAAGAGTATTGCATATAGGACAGCGCACTTTGAGATTTAGTAGCTTGATTTTTTTTTGTATCAGAAGGGATTTGTATAGTGTTTATGAGTAACAAGGTGATATTGAGGAAGACTTGTGCAATTCTATTGGTGATAGCGTCTAATGCCATGGTTAATTTTTGCTCTAATGCTACGGACTGTAATTAAAACAGTCCTTTCTGTTTTTCCGACGTTTGTTTTACAAGGAAATTTTGAATATGTTGTTTCTTGTGTGACGCATATTGAGTAACTTGTGTTGGGGCATCATGATTGAGGCAATTAGCTCTTTTTCATTTTTTGGGTTGCAAAGAAATTTTCCCTTCTTTGGAGGAAATATCAAATTTGTTGTTTATGTTGCTGGCAGGTTGTGGCAGAGAATATTCGTTCCGTGGAAGGTAGACGTTTTGTGCTCCATGGAGGAACTGCCAGTTCCTGCCAAAGTTTTTGTGGCTTAAAGCTAAGGATACTTAAAAGCCTCAACCTTCGAAAGCACAATATAGAATCTAGACCTGCAAAGGAGTTCAATACTATCAAAAATCAAGATAAGGATCACTTAATGAATCATTTGGAAACAACTCCAAAACATGCAGGACAAGTTTCTGAAGAAGTTCCCAAGATTAATGTGCATAGTGGTTAGTAATGACTCATCGATATACATGTAATTATTTTGTTCCGTGTTTTATTTAATTGATTTTAGTCAAATTCTCCAAGTTTTTGTTTTATTTTCTGCTTTTAGACCTTAGGTTCTGTATGTAGAGAAAGATTGCATGTGCTCTAAATGTTGATTCCGTTCAACTATAAAAGCAACCTCAAAACCTGAAGAAGATTCATTGTCTGATTTTCATCCTGGTGATTCAATGAGTGCAGCTGCTTCTCTGGAGTCTCCTCCATATTTGACACAAGCTCATTCCTTGAATTTTCCCATTGAGCATGCTAGAGCAACATCTCTCTGCATTGCTGTTATAGGAGCTACTGGTGAGCTGGCCAGGGGGAAAATTTTTCCAGCATTATTTGCTCTTTATTACAGTGGCTTTTTACCTGAGGTAGGACTACTCTAATATCATTAGTCAGTTTTCTTCTCCTGGGTATAAAAAGCCTAGTTATTAAGGAAAAACTGGGAACACCTCAACACCTGATGATCTTTTTTTCTCTCAATATAGTACACTAACATTTTTTAAGCTAGAGTGCCAATGTATCCTTCTTTTGGTCTTGCTGGTTCTATTCGTGCAGGATGTGGCTATCTTTGGTTATTCCAGGAAGAATTTGACAGATGAAGACTTAAGATCCATTATAGCTTCAACTTTGACTTGCCGCATTGATCATCAGTATGATTCTCTTCTTGCCTAAAAGATTCTTTTTCATTATTTGATGAATGTTTAAGATTATCAAGATTCAGTGAAAATTAGTTGGTTGGCTTGATTATCATTTGTAAAAAGCATCTCCCAACTTAAAAGCTGATGTAATCAATCTGAAGATTTATTTTTTAGGGTCTTTCTACACCTTTAAAAGGAACTGCAAGCAATAGCATGCTTATAGTGGGTGACTTGATCATTTTGATTGCTCCTGATTTAAATGATTTTTCATTGTGAAAATGTTGTTGAAACTTCTATTCCACAGGCCCATACATAAAAAATCAATTTAGGTGTGCTTGTTGATAAATTCTTTTGTTGGTAAGAAGAATAGACAATTGCATCAGGGCTTGAGTATCTAGTTATTCCTACGCCAAAATGCTCATATATAGCATCAATCTAAAATTACCAAAATGTTTCAGACAGAACTGTGGGGGCAAAATGGAGGCTTTTCTTAATAGGACATACTACCTAAATGGAGGTTTCAACAACAGAGAGGGGATGTCAAAACTAAATGCCAAAATGGAGCAGATTGAGGTATATTCAGCATGATCACATGCTTAAACATTCACAATTTCTTTATGGTCAGGCAATCTGTTGTTGTCCATACAGTACATTAACTGAATTCTTTTGATGACTGATTTTATAACAGCTGATCAAATGCAGGGTGGACATGCAGTAAACAGGATATTCTACCTTTCTGTGCCACAGGAAGCACTCCTAGATGTTGCATCTTCTCTTTCTGATAATGCCCAAACTAATAGGGGCTGGAACCGGATAATAATTGAGAAACCTTTTGGGTTTGATGCAAGATCTTCTCATCAATTGACTAAATGTCTTCTTTCTAAGTTCAAGGAGAAACAATTATACAGGTGTCAATTCATATCAACTGCACTTGTTTTGTGTGTGCGTGCATGCATGTGTGCCATCTCACTCTTTTCCCGATATCACTCTTTTCTCCATGTCATTAAGTTGATCCCCTTTCAGGATAGATCATCTTTTAGGAAGAAACCTCATTGAGAACCTTACTGTATTGAGGTTTTCTAATCTAGTTTTTGAGCCATTGTGGAGCCGCACTTATATACGCAACATACAGGTGAGTTTTCTTTGGTTGAGCTTAGTTTTTTGCTTATTTGTTTAGTTCATAATGAAATTGAGGATGTGATAAACCTCAAATGTGCTTTCTAGAATATATTGTATAGTCACTGCATTGTGTATTTTTGCAGATTATTTTATCAGAAGACTTAAGTGCGCAGACTGGAAGGTTGTAGGAGTCTACAAGCTCTTTTACATATTTTCAAGTTAATTAAGTGGCCTACTGATTGAAATTATGATATCTCATTCGACTTCCATTATTGTATGCAGGTATTTTGATGGTTATGGGATCATTCGGGACATTGTGCATAGTCATGTATTTCAGACGATAGCATTGCTAGCCATGGAGCCGCCTATAAGTCTTGATGGTGAAGATATTCGAAATGAAAAGGTGCTAGATTTTTATGCAAAAAGCACCCTTGTTAGACAACTGTCAACTAGGCCATGTTAATAAGAAGCTTCTTTTCAGGCCAAGGTTTTGAGATCAATTCGCAGATTGGATCCTAGTGATGTCATCCTGGGACAATATAAAGCTATCTCTGGAGACAAGGTTGATGTAAAATTGAATAGTCTG
>CATIWR010132874.1:0-19826 GCA_949677035.1 Omphalea diandra | reverse complement strand
TAAGGGACTCTTTCTTCATTTGTAAGATAAGTTGTTTCGGAATAAAAATCTTATCTTTCTAAATATGAGTTTCTAAGTTCTTTCAATTACCTCTGTTAGATCCCTTTACTTTTCTAAAAATTCCCCTATTCATTAGCTTCTACTAAGTCTTTCACCAAAAGGATTGTGGAGCTGGTAAAGATAATTGGAATAGTGCAGTAAGGCAGAGAAAGAGGCCATTTGTCCGCTTTAGGCTTGGGTGTGCCGCTTCAGGACTGTAGGCCAGACAATTCTGCTCCAATGTTGACCAAGGATCTTGCATTCTACCAGAAGCATTGTTGAGTCATACCTTCCTTGCCCTCTTTTCTCTACTCCACCATTGGGTGTCTCACTTTTAGTCACAAACTTGACTCAGTGTGATGAGTAGGACAGATAAGCACTGTCCTTTCAGTCTTCTTCTCCTTGGCCGAAGGAGATAAGGGCTTCTCCTTTATGACAGACTTTTTTCCCTTGGCCTTAGAAAGGATTGGTTGAATGAAGGACACAATGATAAGATTGGTTGAATGAAGGACACAATCACCTTTGGAAATGGCTCAGTCTCCATAAGAGCTTTGTTCTTTCTAGGAAACACGATTCTTCATTCCTCAATGGCCTTCTGAATGACATTACTAAAATTTATACAGTTCTTGGTCGAATACCTCCAGACATCATGGTACTTGCAATAGTCCTTTTCCCTTTCTCTCTTTCAATGAGGGAATGATATGGCCATCTGAGAGCTTTAACTGACCATTCTTCACTAAATAATCAAATATCTCATACGCCTTTATCAAGTCGAATGAGTATTCTATTGCAATATGCTTAGTTTTTTGTTTGGCCTTTTCCTTTTTCTGTGGCTTTGGCTTTGGGCACTCTTATCCTTTACCTAGCACTAACTCGACTATATTGACCTCCTCTTCATTCGAGTAAGAGCTATCACATTTAAATGTAACCACATATGTGTCCTTATAATATGTGCCATTAGAAGACATATTTTTTTGCTCCACTACTTGCAACAATTTTTCAAAACCAGCAACCCTGACGCTAAGCTCATAAGATCCCTGAACATGTAACCTTAAAAGTGTTTTAGATCTCAAAGTGTTATCCCTTTAATGCTAAGGCGACACAATCTGCCTTAGGTAGCTTCATGTGGCACAAGGTTCAAACCTTTCTAAACGTGAGGATGAATTTCTTAACCGACTCTCGTACCAATTGCTTTACTTGAGCGAGGACAGCCAAAGTGATTGAGAGGGGAGACTTGCAAAACTCAGTATGAAACTACACCTCCATGATTTTTCAGCTTGCTACAGACCCAGTGAGGAGATTAGTATACCAAGTGAAGGCAGTCTTTGTGAGCGAGTTCCCAAACAAGTGTAGCTTCTAACAATCCTTAGTTGTTTCGTCACCACATGCCATAGACAATTAGGTAATATGCTCAATGGTGAAGTCATTATCTTTCCCTAAAAATAGTGTAAACTCATGAATTTTATTTCCTTTGAGGAAAGGATACAACTTGTTTACCCATTTTATGTATGACTTAGAATAAACTAGCCTAGAGAAGGGTTTCATATCAACTCCAATCTTCTTCAGCGCATCATAGCTATCCAGGGTGGTTAGGTAATATTCATATTTATATTGAGGTTGAACTACCTATTCTCTCACTGTACTTGTTAAAGGGATCACATTACTTGCAACATCATAAGTAAACATCATACATGGTCCCTAGACCACTAGGTTGTGCTAATATTACGATGGTGGTTGCATATTCGGCTAGAATGATTGTTAGAGATTGTGTTAAGGCAAAACATGTTAGAGATTGTGTTAAGGCAAAACATCTCCTTTCTAGCTAAATGATGAGCTATCAGACCCTTATGGGTTTGGGAGAATCCCCTATTTAGTGTTGCTTGGGCAAAGGAGTATGTGCACTATCCCCAACTACCACTGAGTGTACTACCTTCGAGTGCTCTGGGTCTCTATTGGGAACCTTTTGTCTAGTGTCAAGCTCTACCTTCCCTCCAAAAGAGTAGTTAGTCAGTCTAGACAATTATTCATCTAGTCAAGTCCCAACGGAATATCCTTCTAAGCGGCCTTGTTGATTGTATATGATATGGTTCTTAGTCACTATCTAACTAGTAATTTAAGAATCATTGATAGTCGCAAGAATCGGCTATCTGGGCATGAGAGTATATCTTTAGTAGTCAGTCAGTTCATCACTTTGAGTTAGGTCATTGGCCTATGAGTTCTCATTCAATTTGTTATTGAACATGGAGACTATAGCTTATATTTTGGCAAATTGCTCGTTCAACTAGTCTAATTCCTCATACAATGTGTGATATCTAGTCTTTACAGACATATAAGGTCCCACCGAGCATGTCAAAAAAAGGTTACCCTCAAATAAATTTTTGAAGATAAATTTAATAATTAATGGTCTTATTGTCAAGTACTATCAATATCAAAAATCTCAAATACTAAACGATTAACCTGAGTTAATCAAAGTTGATATGTAGGCAGAAAGTTGTCAATCAAAAGTGAGTATGTAGGCAAAATGTTGTCAACTCGAATGGTATTTAGGTGAAAATTACCATCAACCAAACAAAAAAAAAAAACTCAAGAAGAAAGAAAAAAGAAATAAGTTTGGGAAAAATTATAGTATATTATTTTGTTGAAAATTCAATACTCTTCTCAAGGGTGTTGCAATTACTAATATAAAAATTCTCAGTATAAGAGTCATATACGAACGATAACTCTAATCCAAATAGAATTACATTACTGATACATATATTCACAAATCTTATCTTATAACTATTATGGATCAAGCCGAAATCCACAAAATGATATACTTCTTAAAAGAGAAATTTTATTTACAATCTCTCATTTTCTCTTCACGCTCCCTTTCTTTTTACAATCTCTCTTTATTTAAAATTTTCTTTTCACAACCCTTTTTTTCCTTTTTTACCCTTTTAATTTTGTAATCCATTTTTTTCAATCATAAAAAATTTTTACAATCCCTTTTTAATTGCATAACTTTTTTTTACTTTGAAATCCTAAAGTCTCATCTATATTAAAAGATTAAAATTTATAAATTTTGAAATTCATGAAATTAAGAAATCTAAAATTTTAATGAATTTTTTATTTCTTAAATTTTAAAAATGTAACTTGTTTGTTATGCATATCAAATTTATGGAATTGAAAGCCAATTTTAAATTTAAAAAATTGAATAGAATTTCTCATTTATTAAAAATTGCATAATAAACTAGTTATTAAAAATTTTATATGAATAACAAACAAGTTACAATTTTAAAATTTATGAAATAAGATATTCATTAAAAATTTAGATTTCTTGATTTCATGATTTCAAAGTTTATACATTTTAATCTTCTAATCTAAATGAGACTTTAGCATTTTAAGGTGAAAAAATGTTGTGTAATTGAAAAGAGATTGTAAAAACTTTTATGATTGGAAAAAATGGTTGCAAAAATTAAAAGGGTAAAAAAAAGATTATAAAAAGAAAATTTTAAATAAAAAGATGTAAAAATAAAAAAAAACTGTAAAGAAAAAATGAGAGGTTGTAAACAGATTGTCTTTCTTAAAACTCAATGGCTCATATACTTTTTGAAAATCAAGGGCCCATATAAACAAAGTTCGAGATTTTATATGAATGTTCTCAATAAAGATTAAGTTTCTACTGACAAATAAAATAAACTTTTTGCCAAGAAAATTGATCATGTACACATTGCAGAGAAGATTAATCCCAAATGCATGCTATCTCAAGTTGCCTAGCTATATTCATATTTTTAATGTTTTTAATGTGAAACATTTAATTCTTTTTCTAAGTAATTTTTCTAATGGTGATGGACTAAATCAAGGGTCAATTTTTTCTACTTTGGAGGGAATGATACGAGCTAGAATACAGTTTAAAAATTAGGGTTTATAGAAAAACAGAATAGGTTAAAAAATATGCAGTGGTGATTTTGTAATTTTTTAGACTTTTTACAATGGTGATTTGAGTGTTTTTAGAATTTGTTTCGATGAAAAAAGGGCCAACAAATGAATTAAGTTCATCACTTATCAAAAGTGAAATTTATCACTTCTGATTAAACTCATTTAAATCTTGAATTTTGTATTTGTCATTTTTAAATAATTTTTTAAAATCGGATTAAAGTTCAAATTGATCAGCTGACTGATTTTTAATTCGATCAATTCAATTGGTTTAAACAGTATGATTAATAAAGTGTTTTTTAATTTTTATTTTAAAATATATAAATAATACTTAAAATATTTAAAAAATTAGAAAAAAAAAATATATAATATGATAAAGTAATGAAAACTATTTTTAAAATTTAAATTTTGAGTAAAATAATGTAATTTTTTAAAATTTTAAATTTTTCACAAAATGGTACAGTTTTAGATTGAATAAGTTTTTTATTTTGGATAATTTTTCCTATTTTGATCAATTTTTTCTAATTTTAATGAATTTTTTAGTGATTAGTTTTTAGCATTGAACCAAACTAAATTACTTATTAATTCATAATTTTACCGATCCAATCCACCAATCCATCAATCCAGTCCAATTTTGAAAATATTGTTTTTACAAATTAAAAAACTTTTTCTAGAAATTTCTTATTTAAGTGTCGTTTTAGAATTTCTTTTATTTTTATTTGGTATTTGAACAATAGGACAATTCATGATACGAAGCATTGCCAAAGCCCAGCAACGGATTGTTGATTGTGCTGCTGATATTGCCTCCGCAATCACATGTAGCCATGGAAAGATGCCCGAGCCGCTAGATTAGGTGTAAATCCGGCCGACAAAGGATACCAGCTGCCGACACCAGCAAAGGAGCCATCCATCCTTTTGGAGGTGGTTGCCGACAAATATGCATATGCGCATGCATTAAATTTAGGCCTAATGAATAGAAAAATCTAAACGTTTTCATGTTTAGCCAAAATTTTAAATTTTGTTTACTGTATTCTAATTTTGAGAGACTAGTTGTAATTGTAGACTAAAATTATTGGAAATTAGAATAACATTTATTATTTTTTTAGTTTGCATGATATATTTTTTAATCTCCATTTGAATATTAATAAATTTATAAATTTTAGTGTGGAATTATGTATACATTTTTTAATATTAAATAATAATGATCTATTGATAAAATTAAAAAAAAATAAAATAAGATGCGGCAATTTGACAAATAACATTGGATTGAGAGTTAAAGCTAAAAAAAAGGGTACAAAAGAAAGGGAAAAGAAAAGCAAAGAGAAAATATATATATATATTAAACAATATTTTTATTATGATAATTACTAACATATTAACTTTTAATTTCAATTTTTATTAACCTTAGTCATTGGATTATGATTGAAACTAATTTATTAAATTATGATATATTTAATAAAATTAAAAAAAAATTCATCTAAAATTACAAAAACATGCAAATTTGTACTTAACATGCACATGAGTGGGCCACCATATAAATTAGAAGGCCAAATGCATAAATAATTGTAACCTACTGGATACCTCCAAATAGATTTTTTTAAAAATTTTTTTAGATGAAAGAAATAATTTTTATTTATGAAATATTAAATATAAAATTGTCATTAAACTATAAAATTCAAAATTTACGATCTATAACAAATCATATTAAAATTTTAAAAATAATTCTTAATGGGATCAAAAGAAATATTATAATGTAAAGTGTAATTTGTGCTTATAGAGTATTTGGTATAGTTAATGAACGCAGCTGATAGTTGATTGACACCTATCAGTTGATAAAATAGTATTTAATAAAAATAAAAAATAGTAGCTGATAGTTGATTAATATGTCAATAAGTTACGGTTTGAATCTCCTCCTATTTAAAATTATTTTTCAACCTCAATTATTAATAGTTAGTAAAAGATAAAAATATCATTTTTTTTAGATTTTTTTATTTTTATTTTAATTATTTATATAAAATAATTTATTTTAAATTATTATACATAAATTTTATAAAAAATTATATATAGGATATTGTAATTATTAAAAATATATTAACATATATAATAATTAATATTAATAAAATAATTATTAAAATTTCATAAATACAAAATAATAATTATAATATCTTAAAATTTGAAATAATATATTATAAAGATACGTAAAAATATATTATTTATTTTATTTATTAATTTAATTTAATTTATAAAATATTAAAATTATTTTCTTATTACTCATTTTACAATTTAACAATAATGGTTAAACAAAATTTACCAAACACTTAACATCAGACCGCTATCAGCTAACAGATATCAATAACTGATACCAGTTATCAGTTACATTTATCAGTTATTTCAAATATACTTTTAATACTTTAAATGTATTAAATAATATATGCTTCTTTAATTTTTTTTTAAATCATTGAATCAATTAGCCTAACAAATATGGAATAGCTACACTCTTACATTGATATCACAAAAATCGACTTAAGTTTTAAAAAAGTGTATTTTTTTAAAATATCTTAAATTTAAATTTATTGAAAAACTATAAAAAAATAACTTTTTATAAATTTACTGCAATAAATGTAAATAAACTAATCTACTTAGATCAATATAAAAAAATAATATATTAAATAAAACTCAAAAATCACTTCCCATGTACAAAAAAGATATCATAAAAAAAAGCTCAACAGTAAATATTACAATACTAATTTATAAAATTTATACGTCATAATGATAAAGCCTTTCATGTATTTAAATTTTATATCGTGTACATTTTTTCCCTACAAGTGAGATAAAATAAAAATTGAAAATAATAGAATTTTGATCATATTCCTCTTTTTAGATGTTGTGGTGTTATTTATATCATAAAATAGATAGATAGAGAGAAGATTATAGATATCTAATTAATTACTTCAATCTGCACATATCATTGAGGAGAGAACGTGTGGATCTTTCTTTTGTAAAAATGATAAAAAAAAAAAAAAAAAAAACGTGGGGATAAATATAACCAACCACTTGTTTTTAATAACAGCGGGGGCATCATAACACCTTCTAGAAGTAGCACTATTCACTATCCAATTCAAGTCGAATTAATAATTCGATTTGATTTAATTAAATTAAATTAAATTTTTTAAGAAAATTTTAATTATTTTAATTTAATTTAATTTTAAAAATTAAAAATAAATAAATTGAATTAATTAAGCTTTATTAGAAATATTTTTTTAAATAAATGATATAAATATAATTTTATATTTAATAATAAATTAAATGCTTTATATATACATATATACTTTAATATATAATAAATTCCACACTATAAATAATTAAAATAATATAATTTATATTAAAAACTTTCAAAATTTTAATTTAAAAAAGTGATTTAAATTAAATTAAATTAATTGAACCAATGGATTTAATTTAATCCATCAATAAGATTTAATTTAATTTTAATAAAACTCAAATCACACTGACAGATAAAGACTTTTATCTAGAAGCATTTGAAAATTTTGAAAAAATGGATTCCAATGGTGATCATGATTCATGAAATTGGAAGTTGCTGAAATCAATTGGCTGAACTTAGGGCATCTTCAACCGTTAGCTTCAAAATGCAACTAAATTTACTTCAAAATGTAGTTTCTAAAATAAATTTAGTCCAATCTATTACTCCATTTTTAACTCTAAAATAATATTTTTTATATATTCCTTCCTACAACTCATTTAATATTTCTTTTTATTAATATTAAATTATTCATACATTTTGCACATTTCACTCATATTTATTTCACACTTATCATTATACACTCATTTATTAATTTTCAACAAATATTTAATATATTAATACATTTGATGAAATTATTTTTAAATGATATTATTTTTTTATTTAAGTAGAACAAAAATTTAATGAAATTGTGTGAAATTATTTTAAAATTCTAAATATAATTATATATGAATTAAATTGAATATTATAATGGACTAAAATATAATTTATGTATTGAAAATGATGAGTTTATAAAATATTAAAAATAATAATAATAAAATATTTGAATAAAAAAAGTACAAATGCAGATGAATAGTGTTGCACCATATTTGGCGTATCACTGATCATTACCTCTAACCACCCATTCCAAATTTGGAGTGGGTTGGAGATGGTATGAAAAACTAAAATTTTAACTCCAAATGTTGCCTTTCTTTAAAAAAATTTTCAAAAAATTAAAAGAAAAAAGAAAAAAATATATATACATAACTCTAATTATATCATTTCATTGCTTCGCTTTAGGAGGTGTTTGGTCTACTAGTGTTTTTACTCGTTCTCTTTGGCAATCTGTGGTGTTCAGACTTTCTTTTCCCATTGATTAATTCAAATTATAAATTTAATCATTTTTTTCCAATTTTAATTACAATTAGTGATTGAACAAGTGGACTGGAAGAAGATTTGTCTTTTGCAAGGTCAGTATCCCACTGGATTTAGGGCTGAACATAATCCATTTGGTGTTTTAAAAAATACCAAGATTGGAACAAATTATCAATCTTTTAAATTAAAGGACCAAATCAAAACTAAAAAAATAAAGGGCCTAATTAAATTAAATTGAAAAAATTGATCAAGTTCAGTTTGATTATTCAATTATATTTGATCCAATTCTATTTAATTCAATTTAATTCAGTCTCAATTCTAAAATTAAAAATAAATCACTCAAATAAGTAAAAATTTTGCATTATTATTTTATCCCATAAAATCAAATTGATGCAATATATTAAATTTAGATTAATGTATTTATAAATTATATATAAATACCGCATGATATATATATCGATATCGATTTAATTCAGTTGCAATTGGTTCAAATCAATTTTGGTCCAATTATTAACAAAAGGTCAGTCAATTCAGTTGCAATTGGTTCAAATCAATTTTGGTCCAATTATTAACAAAAGGTCAGTCTTGTACTCATAAAATTTTTTTAGTTTGATTTCTTTTCGGTTTTTGAAAAAAATTTTAGTAATTTTCGATTCAGTACCAATATTAGTTCAATTCTTCGATTCGGTTCATAAATTTTTTTCAATTTGATTTTTGTTCAGTCTTAGAAAAAAATTCAATTATTTTCAATTCAGTATCAATATTAATTCAATTCTTCGATTCTTTTCACTTACTCTGAAAATCATATCATGTTCTGCGCTATCTAGATTGGTGGTGCTCCAAAAAAGCATCAAAATTCATTTTTTTTCTTCAGCGCTTGCTGTTTATTCATCTACATACATTTCTAGAAGACTAGAACCTAAAATTAGATTTCTTTGTTGACTACTGTGACAAGATTTTAGATTTCAACATGTAATTAATCCATTCAATAGCATAGCGTTGACAGTCAATTTCTCACACCAAAGGGTGTGAAAGGTGAACCATTTGAGGATTTACCCTCCCTGATCAAAAACTCAAGTTCAAATCCCCTACCTGAAGCTCGAAAAGGGGGGAGAGAAAAAGCGCAGAAACATATATAGCACACAGGAGTGAAGTTGGTTTGCGCCACTCCCCCATTAATGGCTCTCTCTCTCTCTCTCTCTCTCTCTCTCTGCAAATGGTAAATTGAATGAATTGTTGGGTTGTTATCAATATCCAAGCTAAAGACTAAAGAGGAAGCAAAAGAAAATCTAATTATTCCTAAGACAAAAATTGTAGAGGAACATATATCAGTCATGTACATAGTAATCCGGAAAATTTCCCAGAAGTGCAATAATACTAAGAAATAGAACCTACAATCATGCTATATTAGATGTTACCGCTCATATAATACTGAATCGTTATGACTGTAATGACACTATCGTACCTTCAATTCCGACAAGAAGGCAACAGTAACTGCAACACCAGCATCAAAAATTCTTTTCTTAGATGAAACCTTCCAATATGGGGATGTCTGCCCTGCAAACAGAAATTTGAATCCTTTTCCATCTGCAAGCAAGAAATGTTGGGAATTCTATTTGCACTGATTTTGTTTCTGCTTTGCCAACAAAGCTACCCTAGCTATGAGTTGCTTAAATCTGTCAGCTCCTGGACCTGGTTTAATTTTATTCAGGTCCCCAACCTTAGAACATTTCGGACTACCAAAGCACCATCCACCAGGTGTAAAAGCCCCATTCTTCCGGTGAAGCAAATCCTTATCAATCTTATCCAAGACAGGGTCGTCTTGCTTGAATTTTCTAGCAAACGCAGCACCACTCTCAATCATTTTCTTTGTGTCATTAAGAGAAAGGGTGTGCGGATGCTGCCCGGGAGGAATATCCCAAGAAATGTAGTGTAGATCATGATTGACGGCCGTGTGAGTAAACTCTGGCACATTGCAAATTACAGTGTGAAAATAGCCTTCAGGAGAGGACACAAAGTTTGTGTAGTACATGAGTAGGACTCTAGGTAGATTATCCCAACCCCAAATCAAGTACTCGACAAATGAATGTGTGAGAACCATCCATGCCGAACCTGCAGAACAACAGATGCTGATTAATGCTCTTTATTGAATAAAGAAATACACATCTTCACATCCAAGCTAAAACTTATTGTCTACACAACCAAAATTTAGGACTTCCTGTTACATGCCATAGAACACCTGTGTCAATTTTATCAATTTCACTGCATAGCTGAATGCAATTGTTAATGTTGCTTTGCTGAAGTGACCAAATATCCTAATTTCATTCATCCATTATTTATTTGTTTATTTATTTTGAGAGACCAAATTGTCATTTTAACAGCCTATTACCTATGAATATAGCATTTGCTGTTGTGCACGCCTAAAGCCCTTAAATTAGAATGGAAATCTCGCTGAGAAGTCTTTCACATCACATGAAGTTTAGATAAAGAGCCCTTATGTTTAAAACAAACAAACAAACCTAAAGAATTTAATTAGCCAGGATATAAATTTTCACCTCCAATCTCTATAATTCTATAAAATGCCCAAAGGCAAGATAAAATCAATGCAGCCAGTTGAACCTTGCAAATTGTAATTTCCAGTACAATGAATGTAAATCTATCAGAAACAGCTGTTGGACAGTTTACAAATTGAATACTCCTAAGCATTTGATGAAAAAGCAAGCAGATTTCAACTATGCCTTTCATAATATTACCAGTCCAATAGTTAATATTAGCAAGGAACCTAATACATTACTAGATACATTATTTGCAAGCATCAAAGGGAACAACTATATTAGATGAATTATAAATACTAACCAGTGAATAATTTAAATGCTGTAGGCAAAGCTCTGCGTGGTGTTGCCCAGTATATATCTGACTTTGTTGTTGAATAGAGTCCGGGGTCAACAATCAAAGGCATTGCCCGTTTATCCCTAAACAACATGGTCACACATAGCATCATTCACTAAAGATGGATTCTCAATATGTGTGCTCATGTCCGACTGTTGTGTGCATGCGTGTGTGTGGGTGAGAGAGACAGGCAGAGAGGACTCACTCCTTCCAACCCAACTGACTTGTGTGCTCAATGAAGTTAAGATTCCGGTTTATGGTTGAAAACGTATAAATAAGATCTGCATATTACAAGCCAATAAATCAAAGAATCAGCAATTAATTGCAGATGAAAAAAGAGACGAGGAAGAAGAAGATAAATAAATAAATAAAAGGGGTTAAATGACATAGACCAACCATCTTGAGTTATCAGAGGATAATCAGAAGCACTAAGATTGATAAACCAATCCCAATCTTTATTCCTCTTCAGAAGAACAGCACAAGCATGAAGTGTATTAGCAACCATGGTAGGTCCTCTGTAGGTGACCATATTAGCTTTGGTGATCATGTAAACATTCCCAACACTGGAAAAAAGAGGATGCTTTTCCACCCGTGAAGCAAGCTTCAATCTCTCCTCTGCAGGAGACTCAAGGTCCAAATGAACAACATATTGATTCCGTGGATGGTAAAGTGCATGAAGAGTTCTCCATAGCTTGTCCAAATCTCCTTTAGACCCAGAAATCAAGTAGGCGAATCGAGGAAGCCCAGGAGTCTGAGGGGGAGGAGAATGTGAAACCTTCATTTCCGCATAACCTTCCAGGGATTGGCTTCGAGACGGAAAAATGTTGAAGATTTGGTTGATAGTATGCAGTGAAGAAATAAGACCCATATTGAAGGAAGTTGCTAAAAGGAACACACATATTAGAGAGCTTATGACTAGAGGGAAAACCCATTTCTTCTCCATGTTGAGGGACCCCATTGCAAGACCTTATCATGGGTTCTGATAACCGATCTTTACATCCCGAAATTCTGGTTATATCTTCACAATCTCATCAGTCACACATAACCCAGATCAAATAGCAAACAATATTCTTTTATGCTGTGAGTTGTACAATGGATTATTTCCAAAAAAAAAAAAGAATTCCAAAACTTGGACTGTAGCTATAGCTGTTGAATCAACGACCACCAACAAAACAATATATCAGAATCATATATGCTAACAAAGAAAGTTCAAAGACTGCGTGAACATCTAGGCACAGAGAATAAAATTAAAAT
This sequence comes from Omphalea diandra, assembly GCA_949677035.1. NCBI lineage: Eukaryota > Viridiplantae > Streptophyta > Magnoliopsida > Malpighiales > Euphorbiaceae > Omphalea > Omphalea diandra. The sequence continues at coordinate 7,339 of CATIWR010132874.1, read as the reverse complement.
ATTATAAACAAAATATTATTAACAAACAACATAAAAAAAAAAATGAGAGAGAGAAAGAAAGTATGTGATTAAAAAAATAGAAACAAATGAGACAGAATATGCATCAAGAAAATAGACCAATTACCAATAAATAAATCAATCCAACATAAAAGCAATTAGTTAAATCTTCATTATCAATGAGCTAATGGTTGTCCAAATTCCAAAGGAAACCATTGACAAGGACACAAATTACCAATCTCTAGTATGCCAAACCTTCCACTAATTAATAATAGATCCCAATATAATATATTAATCCTAATACTTTATCATCCCCAAATGAACCAAGTTCATCTCAAACAGAAATCACAACAACCACCATGCGATAAACAAAGATCATGTAAGAAGAAAGAAAACCCAATTCTAAAAATTCAAGCTTTCAATCATTGAATCAATTGCACTAACAAAGTGATCCAATCTCACAAGAAACAAAGCTCAACCCATTAAAAAAAAAAAAAAGCACAAGAAACCAATAAAGCAAGATTTTCATTTTCTTTCTTTTCTCAAAACAATATTAATATCAGTTTTGTCATTGGAATATCAACATAAATATGAAATTGAAGAGCAAGAAACATACCCTCAACTTCTGTTTCTTGACAGCTTGAAGAGCTATTGTATGTTGTCGTGTGAGTTCAAGAACAAAAAAAGATGGAAACTTTAGAAAGAAAGAAAGGAAAGAGAAGAAGAAAGGAACCATGTACCCACGTTGGAAATTGTTAACACTAAATAAATAAAGACTAAATTATTAGAGGGAAAAAAAAAAAAAAAAAGAAGTTTTTGTAGAGAGGACGTGTGGAAATTTCAGTTGGTTTTATAATGATTATAAAGAGTGTTGGCTTTTTCCCCCTTTTTCTATTACTGAACCCCAGGAGGAGTTTCCGTTACATTGGAAGAGAAGAGAAGATAGGAGAATTTTTCTTTCTAAATTTTGTTCAACATATAAAAACGTGAATTATTTAATTAAACAAATAACTTTTATAGTTAAACGGTTTATTATCTTACTAATGAATTTAGTTTACATTAAAAATTTTCCCAAAAAGCAAAAGAAAGCATTTCACAAGATTAAGAATTTAACTAAATACAGCAAAGCAACACTATTTTAATAAATTCCACAGTTAAGTGTATATGTATATATAGTGTCATTGTACAGAATTTTAGATTATGTGTGTAATTTATTAATTATTTATGATAATTTTTTCAAAATAAAAATTATTTAAAATGATAAATAATTACACAATAATAAAATTATTACTTAAATATTTAAAAATTACATTAATTATGACATTGTAATTAATTAAAATATTTAAAGATTATATTATTACTTAAACATTCAAGCACAGTTTAATCACGAAGCTGATTTTAAAAATATTGATTTTGATTTAAATTTGTTGATGAGAATAAAATCATTTTGAAAATATAGTTGATTTACATTAAATTAAACCATCTTGTCTCAATCTATAATTTGTATTTCATGTGTTATTTAATACGTTATTGTGATGATAAAGAAAGTTTGTTAGAACTTGTGCTTAACTAACCCAAAAGCATACGTTATTCTCAAAAAAAAAATAAAAAATAAAATAAAAAACTCATAATCATACGCATGATAGTATGAGTCTCGCAATCTCTTTTAAGACATTAAGCACAAAGAATTTGTTATGGGTTTTTTTCCCTGAAATTTTTATTTAAATATTGAAAATATTTAAGGGTGATAAATTGTTATAATATATATATATATATATATATATATATATATATATGTGTGTGTACAAATATTTATTCTGATATTTTCAGAATAATTTATTATAAGGTTTGGATATTTATAAATAAGTTTAGATTAGGTACTGAGTTTAAAAAATAGTCATTTATTAAGATTTGAATAAGATACAAATTTAATTATTAGAGTATCCGCCACTTAAATTTATCTATATAAATAATTAATTAAATATAAAAATAAATATTCATAAATATGATTGACAATGTCTGTTGTAAAAATAAGAAAAAAAAATAGATTATTTTATAGGTGATAAATTTATAAAATTATAAATTACTAATTTATACTCCATAAATTTATTTTTATACAAACTTAATTAAAGATGTACAAATTAAAATAAATTTAAATGAATTCAGATAATATTTGAATAATATTAATTAAATTTAAGATGAATAGAAATAATATATGATAGATTTTAAATAAATATAAATAGTATATTAGTTTGTTAAGTTCAAAGTGGAGTAGTGTTACAAAAAAAAAAAAAAAAAAGGTTCAAAGTGAAGTAAGACAAATTTGGCAGGTCGGATCGCCAATACCAATGCTTATTATGGGAGTTATTTATTTAGATTGAGATTGACATCTGCTTGTTGTCCTGAGGAACCAATAAGTTTCGGCTTAGATGTTTCTTATGTTTCATCTCAAAATAGGTTCACCTCTGTTATATCAATTAGTCGTATTTTCCAGTGTTTTGTGTGCTCGCACTTTTAATTTTAGATTTATTATTATAATTCTTATTATTTAAATTTTTAATTAATTTTAATTTGTATATTTATCAAAGTTTTATTTTTTAAAGATAATTTTAAAAATATATATTCAGTAATATGTTTAATTCAATTTATAAACTATCAACTCTTTTGTTTATTTGGAATCACGAATATTAATTTCATATAATTAAAAACTGTTTAAAAATTTAAAAAGATTTATACAATCTTCTTAAAATGAGTGATTTCAAAAAAATTCACCTTATATATAAAATATTTTTTATCATTTATTAAAATTAAAATTTATTTCATATATAAATTAAAGCTAACTATTGAATTTTAAAATTTTAGTATTATTTAATATTAAAAATTAAATGTGTATTATTGATTTAACAATAAATATTTAAAAATAAATGTTATAATTATCAATAAATATATATAATTAATTTTTATTTTAAAATTTATTCGAAATGATAATTTATTTTTTATCAAATCATTTTATTTTATTATTTATTAAGTCATTATATTGATAACTCAATATTTTAAAATTTTAATATATTACCAAGTCAACTTAAATGACATTATTTTACATAAGAACTTTTGTAATATAAAATATAAAATTTTAAGTTTTTATTTATATAGATTTATAGCATTAGATAGAACATTTTAAATGAAATATTGAATTTGATCAATTTAAATTAAAATTATTTTTGAATCAAATTATTGCTAAAAACTTTTTTTTAGATCACTTTTTCAAATGACTTTAAGTAAAAGCATTTAAGTTGCAGGTCATATAGGTCAAGATATCGAGTTAAAATGCAAATAAAAGGAACTTGAGTCATCTTTGAATTTATAGTATATTCATTCATAATTTTAAATTTTTAAAATTAAAAAATTATATATTTTTTAATAATTTAAATCAGATTGACCTGTGATCAAATCAAGGTTGAGCCTATTCAAGTTAACCTATAAGGCAGGTTAAAGTCTAATCAAATTTAACTTAAAATTTTTTGAATCATTTTAGATTCATATCGTTTTGTATTTTTTTTTTCAAAATTTAGTTGGGTTTTGATCATTTTTTTTAAATGAGTTTAGATCGAATTTTCAAATTGAATTAATCACACTTTCGAATGATGGTAAGCAATCATGGTTTGATAATACTCATAAATTCTTATTAGATGATCATCAATTTAGATGGAACAAAACTGCATTTCGTAAGAATCAGACAGTTGAGGCTGTGGCTCCACCTATATAGTCAAGAATAGAGATACTAGAGGAAATCAATAGATTAAGATTAGTAAAGTCAATGAAATTGGTTCCAAAGAGGTTAATGCGTAAATATCAAAATGAATAAGATATGGGATTTACCTTATTGGAGTACTTTTTTGATAAGGCACAATTTGGATGTTATGCATTTTGAGAAGAATGTGCTTGAGAATATTTTTAGCACGGTGATGAACATAGAAGGCAAATCCAAAGATAATGCAAAATCTATAGAAAAACTTGAAGTTATTTTGGTGTCATCCAGAGTTACATCGAGATAATGCAATAGAAAAATACTTGTAGGCAAAATATACACTGGATAAGTAAAGTAAACAAGTGTTAGGTGAATGGTTAAAGAATATTCAATTTCCAGAGGAGTATGTATCTAATATGAGTAGACACATCGATATGCAAAAACTGAAGTTGTTTACAATGAAAAGCAATGATTGTCATGTGTTTATGCAACAATTATTTTTTATTGCTTTTCGTGAGCCATTATCTTCATAAGTATGAAAACCACTCACGGAGTTGAGTATGTTTTTCAAAGAACTCACTGCACCTTAAATTATGGAGGAAGACATGACACATTTGAAAATTAATAGTCTAATGATGTTGCCTAAGTTGGAACGGATATTTCCTCTAAGTTTTTTTTTTATTCAATGGAATATTTGGTATTATATTTGGCACATGAAGCGAAGCAACTAAACCCTATGCAGTATTGATGGATGTATCCTTTTAAAAGGTACATTTATTTTCATTGTATCAAATGTAAATTTCAATTAAATTATTTTATTCATTTATGCATATTATTATCTCATGTGTATATTAAAGATTTTTTTTCTTGCCATTTAAAGAATAAATTGAAGAATAAAGCTCAAGTTGGACGTTCTATTTGCAATGCATATTTAGTTGAAAAAACCTCATCATTTTGCTTTTATTATTTTGAACCGCATATGTATGCAAGGCACAAAAGAGTAGCTCAAAATGATGTTGGTGGAAACACTGAAACAAGTAATATTCCTAGAAATTTGTCAATATTCACTCATCCAAGCAGACCATTTGGGAGACCTAAAAGTAGAATGTTGACTGACGAAGAATATCATGCAATTCAAATATATATTCTTCTCAATTATCATGAAGTAACAGAATATATCGAGTAAATTATATTAATAGTTAAGCTCATCATTTTATACATGTGTAAATGATAACATACTAATATTATATTGAATGCATTTTATGAAGTTTGTACATTGTCATGTTGAAGCAAAATTTTTCCAACGTATCAACTGATGAGGTGGATAAGAAGTTAGAGATAGAATTTTGATATTGGTTCAAATCATATGTAAGTATACACAAACTACTAATAAAATAGTAAATTTTAACAATATATATTGTATCACCAATGTATCTAATTAGTTCTTCATTGTATATTTTAGGCAAATGATCCTACAAATGGAATCGCGAATTAATTTGTTGTTGATCTTGTCAAGGACCATTACGAGGTGTGACTATGTATTTGTTTATTTTGCTATTGGATACAAGTTTCACATTGAAAATATGGTTCAAGTAGGGTATCAATTAATAGCAAAGTAAATATTAAGGATTTCAACTATAGTGAAAAATTCTTATAACTACTATAGTCGACTAATCAAGGTGTTATAGTTGGAGTATCTAGCAATTCCAATAAAATGAATTGTTTAGTTTAAATATGAATGATTTGATCCAACTTCTAATGTGAAAAAGAAAGTGCATGACAATATAATATTATCAAAATCAACCCTGAGCGCAGATTTAATAAATATGAACCATTTAAGTTAGCGATGCAAGCTTATCAAGTTTATTATATTCCTTATCTCAATTTACAATAGGATAAAGCGGATTGGTGGGCAATATGCAAAATAAAATCTAGATCATTTGTTGAAAGGATGAATATGTTATTAAGACATTGTCGTAAGCTCCATTTCCAGAAGGATGTTGATAATTTGCCTATCATTAGTATTACTGAGGACGAGCCACCAGAAAGTTTGAATGACCCAAATGAGTTTGTTCATCAATTTAGATGATGAAAATGCAGATTTTCAGTTATATAATGAAACAGAGTTACAATCAGAATATGAATCATTAAAAGATTTAATTTCTGAAGGTAATATAGAATATAATGATTCTAAGTAATTCGAATGTGACTTTGTATTTTTTTTCTCATTTATAGGTATATTTACACCTTATATGTATACTTTTGAATTATATGTTTAATATATAGATATGTTATTAGATATATAAGTGCATATATAAATTCAAATGACACAATGGATAACTAGCTATTCAGGTACATCTACTCAATGTGGTCTATCAAGTAGATGTACTTATGATCACAAGTCACCTCTACCACTGATCCCTCCTTCCAGCTCAGTTACTTCCTCACCTAGACTGTTGTCTACTCCTGCCCTGTCTACTTCTTCGATGTCGTATCTAGATGCATCATCTTCTACTCCTTTCACTTCATCCCTTAGTATAGCTACTCCATCTTCATCCCCTAGTACAACTCCTCCATTTACTCGTACTATGCTAACAAATCTAGATGATGCTTACACTATTCATGCTCTTGAGTTTCGCCCTCAAATTACTCTGTAGGATGAGATATGTAAAAATAAACTTCTTGTATTTTATTTATTAATTAATTATGAAACTAACTATATTTTACATTTTTTTTAGTTTGCATCCATTTGATAGATGCTTTTATGCATGTCGCAAGATATTTAAGCAAAAAACTCATACCGATAGCTACACTTGGAAGAAGGTCCTACAATTCATGAAGGCCTTTTACTAGGAGGAGTTTAAGGTCTGTAATAACAAAATTTATAGTTAAATATTTATCAATTTAATATCCTTTTTCACTATTTTTTGTTGTCTCTATTGTTGTTACAAAAGCAATTCTAATGGGACTAGGCAATTGATGTCTTGGTACAGACAACCTTCTTTAAAAAGGTTGTGTTACGATATAAGGATATGTTTCACGACCTGAAGCAAAAAGGCAATAAGACCTGGGTACCTGATGAGGCCTGGGACTACTAGCAGACACAGTGGGGTTCTTCTCACTGTCAAGTTGCGTCTCACTAGGCCAACCTGAATAAGAGGATTAAGAAAGGAGGTCTTGACTCAAATCCATCCAGAGACATAGGGGTCTATACCCCATGCAAAGTATGTCAGACAAATGGTAATTCAATTTTCATTATCTTATATCACTCTTTAAAGTTAATTTTATTAATGTTTTTTAATATGTTATTTTCTTTGTCTTTATAACAAACGCAACAGTTAAGACACGAGATTCTTTTATAACAAACGCAACAGTCACACACACACACACACACACATATATATATACACGCGCACGCGCGCGCGCGCGCACACACACACATATATATATATATACACATACTCACACACACAAACATATATATATACACACGCACACACACACACACACACACACACACACACACACACACATATATATACACACACACATACATACACACACACACACACTATATATATATATATATATATA
>CATIWR010132865.1:0-20440 GCA_949677035.1 Omphalea diandra | reverse complement strand
TATATATATATATATATATATATTTGTGTTTGATATGTATTTTAATTGGATTTTTATAAATCTCTAATTAAAAATAATTTTATGGGTTGATATGATTGTTACCACCAAAGTAAAACATCCATTGAAATTCATAGAGTTATTTTTTAATTTTTGCGAAGAGATAATTTTGAATTAATGGATATAATAACCTACCTAATTAGATGCATTGATTTTGAGAGTGCTCGTTGAAATAAAACTACTTGTGCTTAGAGTTGCTTTAGTCTAGAGAGTTTGTCTGCCAAATGGGAATAAATTTCTTGAAAATTGGTGTGATCTCGATTATGTGCTTCATAACTAGAAATTCTATTATATATGCATGTTCTGCTCAAAGGAGAATATGTAGTGATGCCAGAATTTTCTAAATTGTGTAAATTATAACTTTAATTTTGTACATAACTCAATTCTAATATATGTTTTTGTTTTGTTACAAACAGTTTTCTTTAGTCTCAACAATAGTATTGCAACTTTTGAACTACTAACAAACACAAACTTTAAAAGGTGAAAAGACAATATTTTGTTTATTTTGGGAATGAGTAAGATAGATTATGTCTTTTATGAAGATGAATTTACTAAACTCACCTGTGAAAGCAATATCAAAGAAAAGGAATTATGTGCCAAGTGGGAGAGATCGAATCGTCTCAGTCTTATGGCCATGAGAAAAGGAGTAGTTTACCAACTGATATTACTGCCAAAGTTTTTTTTCCTACTGTAGAAGATAGATGCTTTGCATCCGATAAGGCTGAGGTTGGGACCCTTATGAGTCAATTAACTAGTATGAGATACAACCATAATGGGAATGTGAGACGTTATACTCTAAATATGGTTTACCTTCAAACCAAACTTAGAGGTCTTAAACTTGATATTTCTGATGAATTCATAGTTCATCAAACCTTAAACACTTTGCCTCCTGAATTTAGCCAAATCAAGACTGCCTACCAAAACACTACTTGGACCATTAATGACTTTATAACCAAATGTGATGCTGAGGAAAAGAAAATTATGAAAGAAAAGGGTGAGGTTGTCATGCTAGTGACACAACCTAGGGTTGATCCTAAAAAGGATAAAGGTAAGTTTAAACCTAATTATTATGCTTCTAAAAAGAATTAGAATTTTAAATGGCATAGTAGGAGTCAGACCAAGAAGGGAGGTGATTTTAGAATTGTCCATAAAAGTAAGGTGAAATGTTTTTTTTGTCATAAAGAAGGTCATAAGAGGAAAAATTGTCATCAATTCATAACTTGACTAAAGAAGAAAAAAGAAGAAGGTATTTCTTTAGCTTATGTTTGCTTTGAATCTTATATTGTTAATGTACCACCAAATTTTTAGTGGCTTGATAGTGGTGCAACTGCTCATGTTACTATTACCTTGTGGGGGTTCATAAGCAAACGAAAACCAAGTGAAAAGGAGTCCAAGCTTAGAGTTAAAAATAATTTGGAGATAGATGTCGAGCAATTAGGAGTAGTTAGGTTAATATTGGAATCTGAATTTTATCTAGTTTTGGAGAACACCTTTTATGTTTCATCTTTTAGGAGAAACTTAGTTTTTGGTTTTGTTTTGGATAAGAATGGATATCATTTTGCTATTGGTAATGGAAGACCTAATATGTTTTTAGATTTTAAATTGATCGATGAATGTGTTTTGTTTGATAATTTATATAGATTGTGTTTGGATGATGCTAGTGATTGTGATCCTTGTTGTGAAGCCAATGTTGTGACCAAACGATTCTTAGTTAAAGAAAAATCCTTTTCATTGTGGCACAAACATTTAGGTGATATATCTAAAGAAAGAATTGAAAGACTAGTGAAAGATGAGATTCTTCCTTCTCTTAATTTAGAGAATCAAGATGTTTGTGTGGATTGCATAAGTGGTAAATTGATTAAGATTAAAAAGAAAGGTGCTAATAGAAGTTCAAATCTTCTAAAGATCATTCATGCTAATATTAGTGGACCTTATTCACCTACTATTTGTGGCAATAGATATTTTATTACCTTCATTGATGATTTTTCCCGTTATGGCTATTTATACTTGATAAAGGAGAAATCTGATGTCATTGAGATGTTCAAAATTTTCAAAACTAAGGTTGAGAAACAATTAGGAAAAGTCATTAAAATTATGAGGTCTGACCGTAGGGGTGAATATTATGGCAAATATAATGAGATTGGGCAACAAGTGGGATTGTTTGCCAAATATTTGCAAGAGTGTGGAATAGTTGCCCAATATACAATGTCTGATAGTCCCGAATAAAATGGTGTCACTGAAAGGCGCAATCGTACTTTGAAGGATATGATGAGAAACATAATGAGTAGGTATAACTTACTTGAATTCTTATGGGGTGAGACTATTAAAACTGTCCTTTATATTTTGAACCGTGTCCCTAGTAAATCTGTACCTAAAACACCTTTTGAGTTGTGACTAGTAGAAAACCTAGTTTGAACCATTTTCATGTTTGGGGGTTGTCCTGCTAAGGTTAGAATATATAATCCAAATGAGAAAAAGAATGACCCTAGAACTACTCATTGTCACTTTATTGGGTACCCAACACATTTTAAAGGATACAAGTTTTATTGTCCTACACATGACACAAGGATTGTAGAGTCCATGACTGCGAAGTTTTTAGAAATGGTTGTTACTGATGTAGACATTTTTCAATCACATATTCATGATGCGCAGAGTGAAATTGCAACCATTCCTTTACCTTTATCTCATGAAAAGATAATAAGGGTTCATGTTCAAGTAGGTGGTGATGGTGAGAATGCAGTTGTTCTTCCTCCTCCTATTGAGAATCCTTCAAAGCCTATTGTAGTTGAAGAATTACTTGTTAGAAGGTCTATTAGGGTGAGAAGGTCAGTAATTCTAGATGATTATGAGATTTATCTTAGTGAAGGTGATTGTAATATAAGTCATATTGTTGATCTTGTATCTTATGATGAGGCTGTTGATAATGTTTATTCTGATTTGTGATGCTATGAAAGATGAGATAACATCAATGAGTCATAACAAAGTTTGGAAACAAGTGGAACTTGCTTCTAATCATAAACTCATAGGTTGCAAATGAGTATTCAAAACCAAGAAGGATTCTAAAGGAAAGTTGAGAAATTTAAAGCAAAATTGGTTGTTAAGGGGTTTACACAGCGTGGGGGTATTGATTATAATGAGACTTTTTCCTCTGTTTCCTCTAAAAATTCCTTTAGAAGAATTAAGGCCTTAGTTATTCATTTTAATTTAGAGTTGCATCAAATAGATGTCAAGACGACATTCTTAAATTGTGATTTAAGTGAGGAAGTTTACATGGTTCAACCCGAGGGTTTTAAAGAAAATGGTAAAGAACACTTGGTTTGTAAGCTGAAAAATCTATATATGGTCTCAAACAAGCTTCTCATTAATGGTATCTCAAATTTGATGAGGTAGTCACTTTACTTGATTTTACAAAGAACAAGATAGATCAATACATTTATCATAAGATCAGTGAGATTAAATTTATATTTCTTGTTCTATATGTTGTTGATATTTTGTTGGCTAGTAATGATATAAAGATGATTTGTGAGATTAAACAGTTACTCTCTAGAACTTTTGATATGAAAAACTTGGAGAGACATCTTTTGTCTTGGGTATTGAGATTTGTCGTGATTGGTCTCGTCATTTGTTGGGTCTTTCTCAAAGGACCTATATTGATCATGTGCTAAATAGATTCAATATACAATCTTGCAAAGGTGGAGATACTTCTGTAGTGAAAGGAGATAAATATGCAATCTTGCCCAAGTGTGTACATGACCAAAAATTGCATACATTGTTAGTGTTCTTGGTTGATATATTTCTAATCCTAAGTGGGATCATTGGGTAGCTGCTAAGAAAGTAATGAAATACTTACAAAAGACAAAAAATTATATGTCGGTTTATAGGCAGATGGATGATCTTGAAGTAGTGGGGTATTCAGACTCTGATTTTGCAAGCTGTCAAGATAATATGAAGTCCACTTTGGGTTATATTTTTATACTTACCGATGGTGTTATTTTGTGGAAGAGTATTAAACAAACACTTACAGCTTCTTTTACTATGTAAGTTGAGTTTGTTGTTTGTTATGATGCTAGTACACAAGTTATATGATTGAAGAATTTTATTTATGGGTTGCTTATGGTTGATTCTATTGCTAGGCTACTTCGAATATATTGTGATAATAATGTTGCTATGTTATTTTCTAAGAACAATAAAAGTTTGAGTGGTTCTAAGCATATGAAGATTAAATATCTTACAGTCAGAGACTTAGTAAAAAAATGAGACATTGAGATTCAGTATATTAGTACTGATTTGATGGTAGCTAATCATTTAACTAAAGGACTAAGACTCATAATTTTCAAGAAACATGTTTGTGATATAGGTGTTTTAGACTATTTTGATGTGTTTGGTGAATGTCTAAGTTAAATAATTTTGTTATATTGCTTATTCATATATTTTTATATGAGTTGAGTACTTTGTGGTTTTTTGTCATGAATATGTGTACATTCAATATATATATATATATATATATATATATATAGCATGTTATGAGTTATATACGCTATGCTTAAAATTAATGTAATTATTTTAAACTATATTAATTAGTTTCTAATTGTGTTTCTGGAAACAAATACTAAGACATATATTGTGTGTATTTCTAAAATGAAAATAACATTCTTATTGTAAAGTCTTGTGAATTTCTCTTACTCGGTTTGAGTATATGTAAAAGAGAAATATTTGAAGGACTGACAAAGAAAATAATGCATTGATCACATGTGAGTGTTATTTTCTTGTTACACTGTCATATCATAATCAAGATCGGTTAAGTTGTCAATATTTGTGACTATGGATTGATACTATATCAATAAGAGACATAATTATTGTCATGATCCGATATTGATAATTTAATGTGGACAAAATTATGTTTAAGGTGTCATTTTATCAATAAACTATATGTTTTTTAAAATTTTGTGACAATATTTGAGTTTAAAGTATTTAGTTTGAGAGTCATTTTCAAAATATTTTTTATTCAATATGAAAACGTTATAATTAATATTGTCCAAGTGAGAGAATGTTGAAATTTTTTTATATGAGCAAATATTAATTATCAGTTTGTTTTGATTTTTATAAAACGGGTTGAATAATATATTTTATTGATTAGTGAGTAAGTTCAATTAATTTATAATCAAATGAACTATGAGCTTATAACACCTTTTAGTGGATCGATATGGAAGATGGTTTGTATAAACTTAATTTAATATAGATCTATGATGGATGAACCTATTAAATTTATCACAAATATGCTAAATTTATTCTCATATTTTCTAACCTTAACTTTAGTTACTACACCTATTAATAATCGTCTTTGAGAGAAAGTCAAAGAGAAAAAAACTTAGCTTTTGATTTCATTTTTCTGATATATTACTTTTAATATTTAATTTTAATGGTTGTAATTATAACTCAAAATAATTTTGGAAAACAAGTCTAAAATTCATTTATTGATTCTAAATTTGAGTGCTAAATCCTAAATAAATTTTAACACCAGCTCCTCCATTTCCAGCCTCGGCTATGCCCTCTCTGTCTTCACCCAGCTCCCCTCTACCCGCCTCCTCATCTCTTGAACAAACTCTTGCGCACTTTATCTCGTAGCGCTAAACCTGAAAGCGTCCTTTTATCCTATGATGAGGAGGGATTATTAAGCCTAGATAAGTTTGACTTTCCTCCATTGCTAAAAGCTGCTGCAAAGGTCTCTGCTTTAAATGAGGGAATGGGGATTCATGGGGTTGCGGCGAAATTATCAGGACCCGTTTGTGCAAACGGGTTTGGTCGGGATGTATGGTTCGTGTGGGCGAATTTCTAATGCCCGTTTGATGTTTTATAAAATGTCTTATAGGGGTGTTGTTACCAAGAGCTTCATGATTAATGGGAAATCTTATTGAATGTGTATTATTGGCTGCTTTTGTGTGTGTGTGTGTGTGTGTGTGTGTGTGTGTGGGGGGGGGGGGGGGGGGGTGCGCGCGGGAGGTTATGGTGATGTATTAATATTTTTTGCTGTTTTGGATTCTGTAACAGCTATTGTGGAGGTGGGTTTTTTATGATGCCGTGAGGCTTTTTGAAGAGACGCGGGTATGTAATGTAGAACCAGACAATATGATTCTCTCCTCCGTGATGTCAGCTTGTGGTCGAGCTGGAAATTTGAGCTATGGAAGAACAGTTCCTGATTTCATTATTGAAAATAATACTGCTCTTGACCCTCATTTGGAGAGTGCTCTTATATCTATGTATGCAAGTTGTGGTTGTATGGATATGGCTAAGGAATTATTTAATAAGTTGTCATCTAGAAACTTGGTTTGTTTCAACCATCGTGGTTTCTGGCTATTCGAGAGATGGTAATGTTAAAGATGCTCGCTTGATTTTTAACCGGATGGATGAAAAGGACTGGGTCTATTGGAGTGCAATGATCTTTGGTTATGCTGAGAGTGATCAGCCTCAAGAAGCACTTAATCTAATTAATGAAATGCAAATCTTAGGAATAGAACCGGATGAAGTGACCATGCTAAGCGTAATCTCAGCTTGTGCTCATCTTGATGTGCTGGATCAAGCTAAACAAATCCATAGCAAATCTTAGGAATAGAACCAGATGAAGTGACCATGCTAAGCGTAATCTCAGCTTGTGCTCATCTTGATGTGCTGGATCAAGCTAAACCAATCCATATGTTTGTCGACAAGAGTGGGTTTGGAGGAGTTTTACCAGTCAACAATGCTCTTATTGATATTTATGCTAAGTGCGGATGTTTGGAAGCTGCAAGAGCAGTTTTTGAGAAGATGCCAAGAAGAAATGTGATATTCTGGACTAGTATGATCAATGCCTTTGCTGTCCATGGAGATGCCAATAGTGCACTAAACTTCTTTCATCAAATGAAAGATGAAAACATTGAGGCTAATGAGGTGACATTTGAACGTGTGCTTTATGCTTGTAGCCGTGCACGTCCAGTAGAAGAGGGCCAGCAAATATTTGTATCAATGATTAACGAACATAGTATCACTCCGAAACATGAGCACTATGGTTGCATGGTAGATCTTTTTGGCCGTGATAGTCTGCTAAGAGAAGCCCTCAATATTGTGGACACGATGACTTTGGCACCTAACATTGTCATTTGGGGTTCTATAATGGCTGCTTGTCGGATCAATGGAGAGATTGAATTCGGAGAATTTGCTGCCAAAAAGGTGCTTGAGTTGGACCCAGGACATGATGGAGCACTTGTTCTATTATCAAACATTTACGCCAAGGAAAAAAGGTGGCAAGATGTTGGGGAATTAGGGAACTTAATGAAGGAAAGAAGTATATTAAAAGAAAAAGAATATAGTCGGATAGAATTGAGCAATGGAGTGCACGAGTTCTCAGTGGCAGATAGAAAACATAATCAAGCAGATAAGATCCATGAAAAGTTAGATGAGGTGGTTGCGAAATTGTAATTATGTGGTTATTCTCCAAACACGGACATTGTTTTGGTTGATTTAGAAGAGGAAGTGAAAGAAGAGGTGGTTTTATGGCATAGTGAGAAGTTAGCCCTTTGTTACCGGTTGATAAGTGAAGAAAACAGGCCATGCATCCGCATAGTTAAGAATCTCAGAGGATTTGTGAGGACTGCCATACATTCATGAAGTTGGTCTCAAAGGTTATGAAAGAGATTATTGTCAGAGATAGGAGTCGCTTCCACCAGTACAAAGATAGTGTATGCTCCTGTAATGATTTTTGGTGAATTGGCTTTTGCACTTTTGTAGTTTGATAGTTGTTGATACTTAACTAGTTTTAACCACAAATGTGAAACTTTCTTGTTGGAGACAATGCGCAAATATAAAACTCAAAGTGAACTGCTCTGCTTGGCTGCATACCTATATGTGCTCTGCCTTCCAACCAAGATTATATTGATGTTCCTAACACTCGAAGTGACAAGATTTTGGAAAAACATTTTTTAAAAACTGAAAAAGAAATTTTATATTTTGTTGAGTTTCTTGCCAGCAACTGTAGAAACATGGAGATACATAGCAAAAATGCATCGACTCAGCTATATGCACTTCAGCACAAAACATTCATCCCTTGGAGCATTTTACTGGAAATGCTTTGATTTAAGATGTAATGCAACAAGACTTTCGTTGTGAAAGAAGAAAGAAATCAAAAGAATTTAAAAAAAAAAAATTGAAAGAACCCTTCTCACAAGGAATGAGAACTGAAAATCTAGTGAAGGAAGCTAACGCACTGAATTTGATATCAATCAGTTCTCTTAAGTTGGGACTTTGACATGGTCTTCCGCTGTATATTCACTGTATCTGTCCTTTAAAGCAGAGAATAACCACAATTCTTGATTCATCCTTCTCATTACTCTCCACATTTGGTGCTTGAAAAACTCTGCTACTGCTGAAGACAATCTTGATCCATCGAGTATTGAACTCCGCCCATACTCCAGAACCCATGTATTAGGATCTAAATGGACAACAGAGGCATCCCATTTTCTGTGAATCCAAGAACTGTTGGGTTTTTGAATTGTGTATCCAATCATCCCATCTGACCACTTTTTGACAGAAATAAACAAAGACAAATATCATGAACTTGATTAACTAAGAGCACTATCCTGCTTCCTAATTCAGCAAAGTCCACAGGAGCAAGTTTAGGGACTTACCTCTGTAACTCTTCCTGATAATACAGTGAAGGACCGCGAAGCGTATCCTGTTTTGAGCAATCCTGCAGTCTGCAAAGGCCAGCCCCATATACTGACCTCCTCCATTGCTGAGTTGTATAATACACACCGTGAATTCAAGAGACCATCCTGCAAAATCACCACTACCAATTAGATTGTCAGCCATTTGCAAATGCCCAGGAAAACATATTATCACATGATTCGTCAAGTAAGTTAAAGATTCTCAATTATATAACCTGATTGATTCTCCACTTTGAGCCCATAAAGCTGCAATTAGAAACCTTGCCATCATCGACAAAACCCTTTAACTCATTCTGCAAGAATCTTAATCTGCCACTCATATCTTGCACTGCCCGTGACCTATCACCAAATTTCCTTACTATATCAGCTGATAGCGCAGGCCTTAAAATCCTACAAACTCCCCAAGAAAACCCAATTTCCACCATGAAAAGCAAGGTCAACCCCATGAAAAACTTCAAGAAAGAACCACTAGAACACCAAACTCTTTTTCTCTTCTCCTTATTCTCATAAAAATCTAATCTTGCAGTGGATTTGAGATCTGGAGAGTCCATCTTGGAGCAAGAATTTGAAATGGGTGAAGACAGAATAGAAGAACTGAAA
Source organism: Omphalea diandra (assembly GCA_949677035.1). NCBI lineage: Eukaryota > Viridiplantae > Streptophyta > Magnoliopsida > Malpighiales > Euphorbiaceae > Omphalea > Omphalea diandra. The sequence continues at coordinate 11,087 of CATIWR010132865.1, read as the reverse complement.
GTTACGGGGGTGCATTCTACGTTAGGGCGTGAAGCAGAGAACTTAGTGAGAGAGGATTTCTGGATGCTAACAGGCATAAGGTCAAGGGTGGCATTGAAGCTAGCCAAGCAAATGTTGCAATTACAATTAGCATCTTTTCTGCATCCTGGGTAGTAGCCGCCGTCTCTCTCTTCCATGGCTGTGATTGGGGTGGTGGTGCTTGATTTCAATGATGATGCAGCTGTTCCTTGGAATGGTTTCATGGTTAATTTTTAAGCTTCTGATTTTGTGAATTGCGATTTCATTTTCTTTTGGATTTTTAGGTGAGGAATGGATAAGAGAGGCTCGAAATTTGAATCTCCAACGGTCATATGACGTGGCGAGCTGCGTATAAAGAGAGTCACAAGAAAGGTTCACTGGAATGACCAACATGCCCTCATTTTCTTTTTATAAAAATTGTTGCTTTTTGTTCGACTTATTTAGGTGGGATGGTAGAAAAATTGTTTCTCAGTGTTAATCAGATTATAAATTAATCAATTATAAAATGAATTAAAAAAATGTATTTTTAAAGTTCTAGAAATTATTTCATGTTTTATATTTGATACTGCCCAATCAACAAATGGGTCAGACCTAATACCGCATGAGATACAGTCCGACCTAACACTCCAATTCATAGAATTGACTCAATCCATTAGTAAGGAACTAATTGGCTAGCGCAGCTCGGCTACAAAAGAACACTTGACTTATTAGAAAGTCACACAAGTCTAGCCAAATAGTAACTATCAACTCCCTTCAATAGTAGCAAATTCATCGTTATATAAAGGACCTCAAGTATCTTTTATGTTCTCTAAAATCTCTATATTTTTTATACTCTCAATTGGAATTAGTTGATTTAATCATCAGAGTGGACTCACGATCAAAAATTGAGCTCTTCCTAATTTGTTCCTCTTGCAGACTATCACGATCGAACCACCTCTCTTACTTTCAAAGATCGAACCGAACTGATTGCCCAGAATATCTACTCGAACATCATTGGTGTGGTGAGTGTGGACTTTTTACGATGTGCCTCTCGAGTTTTAGCTATGACTTCTTCCAATGACCCCAAAACCCCTCAGACCAAACACTAATATTGTATCCTAGAAAACACTACCAATTGAGAACTCCTTACCTTTGCTCTTACTGTGGCAACGGAGTACCGAACATCTACCTCCATAGAAACACCAACCTATAACCTTCAAGCCATTGACAAGCTTGTAGCCACTTATGCAAACTTCACAACAACACTAAAATGCCTTAAAGAAGCCCTATTGCAAAGAGAGCCCTAGTTTCCCCCAACAACCCTAGCCACCGAACCAAAACAAACCTTACCTCTACCTACTCTACTTGACCCTTCAAAAAACTTGGCACTAGATGAATACAAGATAAAATGCTTGGAAGCATACGATCACATAGGAGAATCCTCATATAAACTAGTGAAAAGTCAGGTTGCACAGACACTGTGTACTAGCTAAAATGAGGACACCCTGTAGAAAAAGGTCATGAAAACTGTCAGGTGAGCTCAGGGCAAAGAACATTTCACCCTCGATTACCACACCTATGACCATAACCCTTTAGTCGAGAAAATAAGAGGCAAACCCATGCCCTACAAGTTCAAACTGTCGTCAATTGACAATTACAATGACATGACTGACCCCAAAAGCCACTTGTACAAATCTAGGATGGAACTATGTAATTGTTCAAATGCCTTACCATGCAAAATTTCCCCTATCACTTAGAAGGAGTCGCTCAGAAGTGGTATCAAGACTTATCTTACGGCTCTGTACACAGTTTCACTCAACTCACTTAGTGTTTTGCAGCCAGATTTGTATCAACTATTCCTCATATGAAAATCTTCTCAGACATGCATGAGGTAGTCAGAGAGGAAAGGGAATCTATACTGGATTACTTAGCCAAGTTCAACAAAGTGGTCATGCGAATAAACAACCCTAATAATGAGGTAGTAATAAACATCATGATTCAAAACTGTAAGAATCGAGAGCCCTTTGACTCCTTCAATGTTGACCCATTGAAAAACTTCTATAAGTTAATGCAAAGAAGTAACAAGTTTATCCGATTTGATGACAACTTATGAACTTACTCCCACGACCCATATAAGAAAAAAAAAAAGAAAGGGGTCGAGTTGAGGTAAGAAATGAGAAAGGTCGGACCAGGCAAGAAGGACAACACTCGAGCACCATTGACTTTAATAGCAGTACAAATCGATATTATACACCTCTCACAACTAGCAGAGAAGAGGTCCTTCACTAGATTAAAAGATTGGGCGAGAGAATCCACTTCCCCCGACCACTAAAAGGCTCGACCACTAGGAACAAAGACAAGTATTGTAGCTTCCATAATGACAATGAACATGACATGAAAGAGTACAAGGATCTGAAAAATGAGATCAATAAGCCAGTCTAGTAGGGCAAGCTTTACTAGTTTAAAAAATGAGCAGCACCTGAGGATGATATGCAAGCGCCACAACGAGAAATAACCACAGGGACAAAAAGCCAAACACCTAACAATATACAGGGGTCATCGATGTAATAACCGGGGGAAATATAGGGGATGATAGCTCCACTGCTAGAAAGAGATAAGTTCATGAAATATACTCAGTAAATAACAAAAAGAACCTAGCTAAGTCATTATTTTACCTCATTACATTCTCTACAACTAGTGATGATAAAAAGCTGAGTATCCTTCATGCAGATGCCTTGGTGGTTTAAGGTCATATTAAGAACTACTTGATCAAGTGCATCTTAATAGACGATAATAACTCAATCAATATGATGATGTTGAAGACCTTTAAGGCACTCAACCTAGACCTTAAAAGGCTACGTCCAGTCCAAACCCCCATGACCAATATTGGGGGAACTAGAGTTGAAGTGATAGGCTCCATCGAGCTAAACATGAAGCTCAGGGACACAAAGGTGACCAAGAAATTTAGAGTCGTATGGATGATGATAGATATCCCTTTCACATATAATGTCATCATTGGTAGACTCATCCTTTATGATACAATGACCTGCTTATGCATTAGGTACCTAGGTGATTAAGAAATTCAGAGCAGTATGGATGATAATAGATATCCCTTTCACATACAATGTCATCATTTGTAGACTCATCCTTTATGATACAACGACCTGCTTCTGCATTAGGTACCTAACCATGAAGATCCCAATCGAAAGGGGGGTGGCAATTGTCAAAGGGGATTAGAAAGTAACCATAAAGATACCATCCTGAAAGAAGTGTACCATGCAATATCATTCAAAATGTTTGATTAAATTCTGAAGAACACCCCCAAAAATGCTAAGCCAGTGGCTGAATTAAAACGCCTACCAGTAGGGCAGGACCAAATTGTGCACATCAAAATAGAGCTAAAAGAGCCCATTAAGAAGGACATTAGCTCGACCCTTAAAGAAACTCTGGAAACCTTTACTTGGAGTGTAACAACCATTTTCATTTACAAAACTCATAGCATCCATGTTTGAAAATACATATGCATAAAGGTTTTATTCATCATACATACACAATCAAACATTTATTTAATGTACATATATGTTAATTAATGTCAAGACTAATGAGTATAAACTAGTTCATATCTAGATGTATGTGTATGACATAAGGAGAGAGAGAGTTGGAATTCGGCCGACGACCTGTGGTTCATGTGTCTCAATGCAAACCTTTAAGCACTAAAGTGTCCAATCCCTATTCTTCAGTATCTGAAAAATATAATTGCAATTTGGTGAGTTGTGACTCAATGAATAAAAACAATAATCAAATTCTTATGTCATAGCTAATAATCATATATCATCAGGATACATTACAAGTTTAACATTCAAATATGCAAGTGCAAGTGCAATAGATTAATTTTGGTCGTGACCATGCAAGGCAAACACTACTCCCGAGAATTCATGTGATTCAAGTGACATTTGATTTTGTTGGCCAACATATAACAAGTGAATCATTTGATTAATAACATGTGCCAATGGGACCTGTTGGTCCATCTTCCACGTGATTAATAACATGTGGCAATGGGACCTATTGCCCCATCTTCCACGTGATTTGCAAATGTTTGACAAGTCGATCACAACATCCTTTTAGTTCCATGTGCAAGTGCTCATTCACAAATGGTATACCAAGTAATCATTAAGGGCATATTCTCACTTGACTTGTATTCACATGTAAAATGTAACAATTCAATCACATATACATGCAATAGAGCATAATCATACCATAAAATTATCACACACACACATTAAATCTAATTATGATTTTTACTCAGCTTTTGATGTGACCAACCTTTATAGTAGGTTTGGTTCTCTCTCTAGGGCTTCCTCAAAGTTTTGAGATCCTAACATTTGATATATACATGGTTATAATTATGTCAAAATGATTATGAATTCTTGGTATGCAACTATGGCATGATTCATGCAAGTTGACCTAGTGTTTATGCATATTTTCCTTATATGGCAGCCTGAGCTTGCTACACTCTCACAATAATAACTCTAGATATACTTATCCAAATGACTTGATTCTTTTTTTCAAACAAACTAGACACATAATGAGACAACATATTTGAATCGTAGGCAAATATCAGACACACAACAAATATGGTGAATTTTTAAATGTTTCCCTATTTCAAAGTCATCTCAGTCTGAGTAGGTCCTACATTCCTGGGTGTATCTCAAATTGTACAAATCCAATTGCGATGATAATATGCCTTCAGTTGCAAAACATATAAATTAATATTTTTCATGTTTTACTCATTGTCTAACTCAATTTATAAGGCCACCAAAACAAAGGACCAATCTCAAGGTGAGCAAGTTTATAACATGTTGACAAATAGTCATGATTAAGGGACAATATCTCAACAACCATGCTGGATTTGGCAAAAAATTTCATAGGTATGTAGATCAGAAATAAAGATACAACTTTCAAGTTTGGATCATCATCAAATTCTGAATTTATGGCCATCAAATTCTTGGAAAATAGAAATTAAAGAAAGGTGGGGTTTCATCCTGGTACAGGCTCAATCCCAATCAATGAGCCATATCTCTTTCCACACAACAAATAAATTAAAATTGTTTTATAAGTATTTATAGGGGATATAACCATACAAATTTCATGTTTTACACTTTGTCACAATTAGAACATAAGGCTATCAAAATATAAGAAAATAGAAAGACTGAGGTCATCTCGATTGGTTGTGAACTAGTCCTAAAGAAAGAGCCATAACTCCTCACACACACTAAATCAAGCAAAACTGTTTCATATGCATTTATATGGGATATAAAGCTATAACTTTCATATTTTGAACTTTCCCTAATTCCTCTTCTTTTATTATGAAATCGTGGGTACAAAATCTTGCTCTAATAGTAAAATCTAACACAACCAGCTCTTGTTCTCTTGGATTTCAACTTCCATCCAAGAGCTCTACCTCAATTATTCCATAATTCTCACTAACCAGCATCATTAACGTGTCATGAGAGGTTAATTTTAGTTGAAAAGAAGATAAATTAACTTACTTATTATCCCAGAATTAGAAAACCTTAGGACTCTTTCCTAAGCAGCCCACACTTCTTCCTCTCCTTCTTCTTCTTCTTCTTTTTCTTCTTCTTCTTCTTCTTTCTTTCTTTCTTTTTTCCTTAACTCTCTCTCTCTCTTCTACTATAACTCATGTCCAACCCCTTAATTCTGATCCTAATGGGTCAAAAATTCCACTTGTAAGCCTATTGCAACAAGACAAAATCATGGTGTTGCATTCCTATTGGTTGAAAGTTCACTTTTCTCTTTTAGTCCCTCTTATTCACTCTTTAAGCACTTTCATCCATCTACTAATTCCTAGATGCTCCTTATACTTTAAAATAAGCTCTATAACACCATTATTTATGATGCTATAACAAGCACACAATATAAAATAATTTATCATGCAACTATACAAACATTACATATATGTTCAAGTGTTTCAAATGCAACGAATCAAGTGTCATTGTCGTGCTTCTACAATTCACATGTCTAAATAATTATTTATCCAATGCACATGTTTATGTGGGATTTCATATCATTTATGCAATGAATATGTTCATGTGATAATGCTAATGAATGTGGATAGGGATGTTACATTTCTTCCGCTCTTATAAAGAATTTGATCCTTGAAATTCAATACCTGTAAAAAAATGTGGATATTGTCGTTTCATATCCTTTTCGGTTTCCCATGTAGCCTCTTCTTGTGAGTGGTTTCTCCATAACACCTTAACTAAAGGGATTTTTTGATTTCGTAACTGTTTTATCTTATAACCGATGATTTCCACTGGTTCTTTAATGTAACTTACATAATCTGCAATTGTTATCATTGGATCCCTAAGTATATGTGTAGGATTAGACCGATACTTCTTGAGCATACTCACATGGAATACATCATAAATTTGAGCCATCTCTGGTGGTAGTGCTAGCTTATTAGCGAATGGACCAATTCTTTCTAAGATCTTATATGTCCTATGTATCGAGGACTCAGTTTCCCCTTCTTGCCAAATTGAATTATTCATTTCCATGGTGAAACTCGATGGAACACTTTGTCTCTCACCTCATATTCCATTTCTCTTTTGTGTTGGTCTGTATAGCTCTTTTGCCTGTCTTGTACTACTTTAAATTTGCTCTTGATTACCTTTACCTTATCTATAGTGCCTTGCGCTAGTTCTGGCCCTTCTAAAACACACATCCCTTATTCATCCCAATAGATTAGACTTCGACATTTTCTTCCATATAGTGTTTCGTATGGCGCCATCTGTATACTGCTATGATAATGGTTATTACAAGCAAATTCAATCAAGGTAATATATTCATCCCATGCACCTTTGAACTTTATCACACAAGCTCGAAGCATGTCTTCGAGTGTTTGAATTGTCTTTTATGATTGCCTATCTGTCTAAGGATGAAAAACAGTACTGAAACTCAACTTGATACCCAATGCCTATTGCAAACTAACCAAAAATCAAGATGTAAATCTTGGATCTCTATCTAATACAATGGACACTGGAACGCTATGTAATCTGACAATTTCATCCATATATTTCTTGGTTAAGTGCTTAAGTGAACTACCCCATGGAATAGGCAAAAAGTGCTCTGACTTAGTTAATCTATCAATGATCACCCATATAACATCATTCTTCTTCAAAGTCCTCAGTAACCCATACACAAAGTCTATGGTTATTCTTTCCCATTTCCATACTGGAATTATTAATGGTTTCAATTTTCCAACTGGTGCTTGATGTTCTATTTTAGATCTACTGACAAGTCAAACATGTTTGAACATAGGCTGCTACATCTTTCTTCATCTTAGGCCAACAAAAATGAGATCGCAGGGTATTGCACATTTTCGTCATTCCTGGATGCATGGTATATGGAGCATTATGTGCTTCTTCTAGGATTTCTCTCTGCAAGTTGTCAACATTAGGCACACAAATACAAGAACCCAACATCAAGGCATCATTTCGAATATCAAAATCACCATGTCTCCCTTGTTTTACCTATGTAACTTTGGATCCTTGACCTATGCTTCTTTAATTCGATCATGCAACATTGGTCTCACTTGAAAAGTAGTAATCAATACCCCATTCTTCTGTATATTTAGTTCCTTATTCATAGCTCGTAAATTGAACTAAATAAGACAATCAAAATATTTGTAAATGAGCTACATCACTTATTGATTTCCTGCTCAAAGCATCAGCAACCACATTTGCCTTCCCTAGGTGATACTCAATGGTACAATCATAATCCTTTAGCAGTTCTAACCACTGCCTTTGTCTCATGTTTAATTCTTTTTGGTTCATCAAATACTTCAAGCTCTTGAGATCTATAAATATTTGAAAATTTTCTCCATACAAGTAGTGTCTCCAAATTTTCAAAGCAAATACAATGGCAGCAAGTTCTAGGTCATGTACTGGATAAGATAATTCATAAGATTTTAGTTGTCTAGATGCATGTGCAATTACCTTACCATGCTGCATTAGAACACATCCTAAACCTTGATGAGAGGCATCATTATATACTACAAATCCTCCATTACCAGTAGGAATGGCTAACACTGGAGCTGATGTTAATCTATTTTTTAATTTATCAAAACTCTCCTGACATGCTTTAGACCACTAAAATGGTACATTTTTCTGAAGTAACTTAGTCAAAGAAGCATCTATAAGTGAAAATCCCTCAACAAATCTACGATAATACCCAACTAGTCCTAAAAAACTTTAGGCTTCTGCAACATTCTTTAGGGTTTTTTATTTTACCATTGCTTTAATTTTGTTTGGATCCACCTCCATGCCCTTTTCAGAAACTATATGTCCTAAAAATACCACATGGTCAATCCAGAACTCGCACTTGTTTAATTTAACAAATAGTTATTTTTCTCGCAAAATTTGCAACACAATCCTTAAATGTTGTCCATGCTCCTCTCTGCTCCTTGAATACCCCAGTATGTCATCAATGAACACAATTACAAATTTGTCTAAATAAGGCCAGAACACTTTGTTTATAAGAGCCATAAATGTTGTTGGTGCATTAGTCAAACCAAATGGCATCACCAAAAATTCATAATGCTCATACCTAGTTCAAAAAGTTGTCTTCGGTACATCTGAGTTTGAAATTTTGAGTTGATAATATCCTGATTTTAGGTCAATTTTAGAAAACACTCGTGCTCCTTATAACTGGTCAAACAAATCATCTATCCTTGGTAAAGGATGCTTATTATTCACAGTGACCCGGTTTAACTGCTTGTAATCAATACACAACCTTATTGTCCCATCTTTCTTTCTAACAAATAATACTGGAGCACCCTATGGTGACACACTAAGTCTGATGAATCCCTTTTCAAATAGTTCCTGCAATTAGGTCTTTAATTCTCTCAACTCAGTTGGAGCCATCCTATAAGGTGGTATGGATATCAGTGCAGTTCTTGGGACTAACTCAACTGTGAATTCTATCTCCCTATCAGGTGGCAAACTAGGTAAGTCAACTGGGAACACATCTGGAAACTCATTCATCACGAAAATATTCTCAAGTAATTTATTTGTTAACCTTGTGTCTACCACATGTGCCAAATAAGCCTCACAACCACTTTTAATCATGTGAAAAGCCTTGATAGCAGAAACTAGACATATTGATACAATTTGCCTTTCCCCTTGAAACATAACCCTTGTATGATTTGGAGATTCTAGAACAATTTCCTTAGTAAAACAATTCACTATTGCATGATATTTGGACAACCAATCCATACCCAGTATCACATCAAATTCACGAAGTGGCAACAGTACTAGATCAACATTCAACTCAACGTCATCAATGTGAATCAGACAATCACGACATACCTTATCCACAATCATCACATCTCTCGGAGGAGTACTAACAAATAGATCAAAACCTAAAGGTTGATGCTTACTACATAATTGTGATGTCATGTTCAACGAAATGAATGAATGTGTGGAGCCAGAATCAATTAATGCATTGACTTCTAAATCATGAGAATAAGTTCACTAGGGATTACTTCTGGAGCAGTAATAGCTTCTTGCCTAGTCATGGCAAATGCTTTGGCCTATGTCGGGGGTCTAGAACTCTGACCCTCTGATCTGCTCATACCTTGGCCAATTATGGTTATTCGACCTCTGCCTCTGCCTCTACCAAATGATACTCCAACTCCACTTGCCTTTGAAACTTCAACAGTGGGCTCTGATGTAGCTCTGCCTCTGCCTCTGCCTCTGCCTCCCTCTGACATTCTAGATTTTTCAGGATAATCTCTAAGCATATGATCAAGAGACCCACAAAAGTAGCACCCCCTAGTCAATTTTCTACATTCACCCATATGTTGCCAGACACAATGCACACATGAAGGTCATTGTTGCATAACTTGACCTTAACCTCTGCTTGCATAAGATGAAAGTCCAACTCCTCTGCCTCTATAGCTAAAGTAACCACCCCTAGCACTGGACTGTGATGGCATATAATCTCTACATTTACCTTTCTTTCTGTTAAAATCTCCATAAACTCGGTAGGCCCTCTTTTTACTCGTTGCTCCATCTTTTCTTTTTTTAATCTTTCCACCCTGATTGCAGTAAATTTTAGTTTGGTATAACTTTCAAGATCAGCAACTGTGATCTTACTTCTGATCTCATATCTCAGTCCCTCTTCAAATTTTTGACATTTGTCTTTATCAGTGGTTACCATGAAGGACACATAATGGGATAATTAATTGAATTTTACCTCATATTCAGTTATAGTCATTTGTTCCTACTTTAGGTTCAAAAACTCTCTTCTTTTACCATCTTTATATACTTATGGCATGTAATTGTTATTGAACTCACGAAGAAAGTCATCCCATATAAGCACTAGAGGCTGGGCATCACTCTCTGGAATGGTTTCCCACCAATCGTATGCATCCCCCTTGTAATAGTGACACTGCATAATCAAACTTTTCTTTCGGTGTGCATTTCATCAAGTTCAAAACTCTTTGTGTTCTTTTTAGCCAAGTCTCTGCTACTGATGGATCTGTGGTACCACTGAAGTCAACTGCACCCTGTTTTCTTAATTTATCATGCCTTCTCTCTCTTTGAATTTATGTACCCTGCACTGTTGGTTCACCAATTCTATGTTGTGGTTGACTATGAGATATGTGTTGTGCATGAGAATGTGTGGGAGATCTAACTTTGTCAATAGGTTGATCTCTTAATGGTTTGCATGATGCTTCTATGGAATGCAAATCGGCTAACTCCTCTCCCCTTGGTGAGCCATGGGTACTACCATGACGACCTTATGCTAATGCCCTATAGACATATAAGACTATGTCATATGATAATGCAAAATAGTGCAAAAGTCATGTCATGTTCATATATATGTCCCTATGGAACCTATCTTTGCTCTGATACCAAAAACTGTAACGACCATTTTCATTTACAAAACTCATAGCATCCATGTTCGAAAATACATATGCATAAAGGTTTTATTCATCATACATACACAATCAAACATGTATTTAATGTACATATTTGTTAACTAATGTCAAGACTAGTGACTATAAA
>CATIWR010132854.1:0-25395 GCA_949677035.1 Omphalea diandra | reverse complement strand
GCACAGTCAAACGCCTCAATCTCAGTGATGCCGCTAACACCTTCAAGCAGATTATTGTAGAAGACATCAGGATCATGACCAAGGGGTGTCACAACACCCATCCCTGTGACAACCACTCGCCTTTGCTTCACAGGAGGTTTCTTCTTCACTGCAACCTCCTTCTCAGGTTGCACAGCTACTGCCATAACTTGTCCTATAATTTAAAAAAAAAAAAAAGGATAAAGCCACAAAATGGTGTACCTGTGTTATGTGCGTGTAGTTAGCAACCAATTACAGTGCTAGACATAATTATCATATGAGAGAGAAAGGCATGATTTTCAGAATTGAACAATTAGGTGTCATTAAGTTCTCGTGCGCATGTATTGAGCCAAGTTACGAACTCATTTGATGCGTAATAATGCTTCACATAGCACCAAATCATGCAACTTAGAAGTACCTAGTTTTCTTTTTTTTTTTTTTTTGGCTACAGTTGCAATCCTAAACTCCAGCAATATCATAAATTAGCTGCAACCCATGTTGGCGCACTATAATCTAACACTAAAGGCAGAAAAAAAAAATAATACAATCAACACATTGAAATATTAAAAATGAATGCAAAGAAATAAAATCAATTACAACTAAACCAAACACAAAGAGGCATAACCGCTGAACGTGTGAGTAATAAATGGATGAAAAGAAGAGAGAGGAAATCGAGATCGTAATTGCACGAATGCAACATCACAACAAAGAAAACTAGAAAAGAAAAGAAAGATCAGTAAATCAACATGAAATTGAAATAGAAATCTGTGAGGTGGAAAATGAAAGAGAAATTACCGGAATGAGTGAGTCGTCTAGTGTTGGATCGAAGAAAAATGCCGTTAGAGGAGGAGTAATGGCTATAAGGCTCAAACGCCAAGCAAGAAGGCATGAATCCTTGAAAACTCGATCCGGCAGAAGCAGTGGTGGCGGTGTTGTATTTAGAGATAAGAGGTTTCTTTCTACGGCTGAGTGCGGTGCCCGGTGGCGTGGTCCTCTTTTCCTTAGAGCACGTGACGGACATGCAAGCCGCCACCAGCCACGTGCACAATGGAGACGAGAACGAAGCCGACCCTATCATCTCTCTTCACAAACTTTACAACAGCAGCTGCTCGAAATTCAAAATCCAATAAATACAATATTGATTCGATTTTTCTTTTGGAAAAAATAAAAATTTCAATTGAATATCAACCTAGAAATGAAGAAGAGTGAATAAATAGCAGAAGAGGCGAGGTCGCATTCGATCTGTGTCCCTATTTGAAGTGAGAGTTGGAGGACTGCCAACTGCTCTCTCTTTCTCTCTCTCTTTAGCTGCTAATACTATTGTCTGATACTGAAAAAAATATATATATATTATTTTTTTCTTTTATTAATTTTATTTTGTCGAAGTTGTGAGCTGTGGCAAAGGAAATGTATAACAGAAGAAGATCTATGACCATAAATATTTCTTTATTTATCGTAAGTGAGTGTATTTTGTTTTGAAAAAGGTGTATGGAAAGCCTCTGGGCGCTTGTTTTCTGTGGAGTAAAATGACTTTGCTACCCTCCTGGCCACTTATCGTGCCTGTCCCGGTCTTTCCTTGCATAAGACGTTCCCGTTCGTTTTCCATCTAATAAACGCAGTTCTCCGTACCCTGCTTTCGTCCGTTCGTTTACATTAAGACCATGTTTTTTTTTTTTTTTTTTTTTTGAGGTATTACATTAAGACCATGTTGATTATTCTCATTGTAAAAATCTGATTTTGTTTATTAAATAATAATTTTTAAAAAATTTTTAATATTTAGAAAATAAATTTAATTATTTTATTAATTTAATTATAAAATCATTTAATATTAAATTGTTTATAAAAAATCTTAAAAATTTTTATTGAATATTTTATAATTAATTAAAAAATCTGTTTGAACTTTTATTTTAAAATCAATTATTAATAATAGCAATGTCAAATATATTTTAAAAGTATATTTTGCATTATAATTATAAAAATATGATTTTTTACTAAATTATTATTTTTTAGATTTTAAAAGTATTTTTATATACTCATAAAAGTAATATAGTTGTATTGTTAACCTAATTCAATAATTTTTAATAAAATCTCTATATATTAGCTTCTTTCAAAATTAATTTTTTTGCACACAAAATTTATATTAAAAATATGCAATCAATTAAAAAACTCTAATTTTTACTCAAAATCAACTATTAATAATAGTACTACTAAATCACTGTAAATTATTGTTTGAGGAGATTATGATGTGGCAATATTTAAGCTTTCCTTTTAAAAGAAAAAAGATTATAACAAGTAGATAAAGATATATATTGATAATAAAGTGGCTTCTTCTTTTTTTATTTGTCAGTTTTTTTTTTACCTATTCTTTGATTGTTTTTATTTTAGTTTTGTTATTTTATCTCTTTTTATGAGAGTTTTTATCTCTTTTTTTAGAGTTTTAGTGATTTAAAATTGATTATTTAGTAATATATGATGATATATTATGAGACATCACCTCTCAAATTTATTTTGACTTATTCTATCAAATTTATTTTGACTTATTCTATGAATTTTAATCAAAATCGTGCTATAACATCATATTTGATAAAAAAATTTATAATTGATAAAAATGTAAAGTTATCGAAGAAAATTTATGGCGAAAATAAACACAACTAGGCAAATGTACAGTTATTAGCAGTATTGATAATTGATTTCATATTGGTACTTTAGATTATAAGATTTTTTTTTTTAGATATCGTATAACTATTTTTAAATAAAATGTTTTCTATTGTCTAAAAAAAATATAATAATATGTAATTATATAATATAAAATAATATATCATATAGAAAAGTGTGCAATTAGTTGATTGCACTAAATCAAATTGAAAAATAATTTTTTTAAAAAAAGATTGAATCAAAACAAAATCAAATGAAACTAATTTAATTTGTTTAATTTAAATTATTTTCCTTATAATGTATCTTTCAAAACTGCTTAATATAAATAATAAAATTTTAAATATATATATATATATATATACACACACATATTATACTTTTATTATAGTTAACTATAAAATTCTGTTTATATTATTTATATAAGTAAAATTTTATTCAAAAAATTAAACTAAAAGTCATAATTAATTTCATTTAATCTTATTTGATAAAATTAAAGTTCACTTCTACTTAAGGCTTGATGTTTGCTATTATAGCCCTTCACGACTAATATCAACATTGAAAGACTTATTGTTCAAAAAATTTAAACTTTATGAGCGTTGATTATTATGTTTAATCCTTTAAATTTTAGTTAATTTAATTAAATTTATAAAATTCTTGACAATTATGTTCAATTTACAAATTTGGTCAAAATTGAATAACTTATCTTATAATATGAATGACATCTTTTATTAGATTTTAAATTTTTTGTCATCTCAGCTGTCATTAATTTTAAAATTCAATTCAATGTGTCATACACATAATGATGAGACATGTCATTCAATTTTAATCAAAATTATAAACTGAATATAATTGCTACAAAATTTATAAATTTAATTAAATGAACTAAAATTTAAAAGATTGGATATAATGGTTGAAACGTGTAAATATTTGGATTTTTTTTATCAATAAGCCATATTGGAATAAAAATTTTTATTTTATTTTTTTACTTCAAAGTAAATATATAATAGTATCTCTGGTGAGATAGGTATAAATCAATTCATATTTGTCTACAGATTAAAAAAAAACTATAAAAAAATTATATGATTGGACATATTATTAGTTCAATATCACATATTTCAAATAATAAGCAGACGTTTCAAAAATAATAAAGCCTACATAGATAATAACTAAATAAATAATAATATAAATCAACTCAAGAAAATAAAATCAGACATTATCAAAAAGTAAAATAAAAAAACACAATGAAATAAATCCTCTAGAAAAAAACAAACTAAAACTTTAACCAGTTATAAATATTTGATAATCTGAAAAATTCAAAGAATAATATATGATAAGTATTCAATTATTCTTTAATCTATCTCCATGATAATCTGAAAAATTCAAAGAATAATATATGATAAGTATTCAATTATTCTTTAATCTATCTCCATAAATTTAAATGCATTATTCTTTTTTTTAACACAATAAATGTATTATTTTAACTTCATTCACAATAAATTTTAAATATATGATAAGTAAATAATGCAATCTTATTATCATAATGATGATTACAATAAGACTCATGTAATAAATATATATTTAAATATAAATAACTAAGTGCAGTAATCAATTTAAAAATAAAAAATCAAATAACTAAAATATTCAAACAATAGTTCATAATGCAAAAAATAGAAATTAGGCTCCAGATATAATTTATCAAAAGAAACAATTGAATATCAAATGCTAATAATTTATAATTCAAAGATTTCGAAATTGTATAATATTAATAAAAATTAATAATTCTAAGTCATTTTTAGTTTGTAAGTAACACAATCACACAATAATTGAATATCAAATGCAAATAATTCATAATTCAAAGTTTTCAAAATAGTATAATATTAACAAAAATTAATAATTCTAATTCATTTTTAGTTTGTAAGTAACACAATCACACAATCAAATTAACAAATTTACTTAAATGTTATTGATTATTACTACTAATTGTTAGTTACTAATAGGTGATAGCTGACTAATATTATGTATTTAATAAACTTATTGTTACTAATTATATATATATATAATATAGACATAAAATTTAAATAAATAATTTTGGAATTTAGATTTTTAAAAATAAATAATGTTTGACCATTCATTAAACATTAAAAATCATAAATTAAGTTAATTCCATAATGCATACATTAAGCATTAAATGGAATATAATAATTATTTCATTTAAAAAATCAATAATATATTAATCATAAACAATGATAATAAAATATAGAAAATGAATTAATAAATAAATTATTATTATTAAAAATATTATTAGAATAAATATTATATTAAGATAAACATAAAAACTCAATGATACATTTATCTTTTTATTTATAAAAATAAAATTTTATTGATAAAAATATAAATAAATATTTTTTGAACATGAGCTGTTAAATAGCTAACCAATAATAAACTTTTATTTTGAATTATAACTGTTATATTAATCAAAATATATTTTATAACTTTATAAATTAACAATAAAAAATCCTTAAAAAATAAACACTTACAAAATTATAAATAGATTAAAGATCTATTTTTATAAATCTAAGAGTTCAATACATGAGTATTTATTAAATTTTAGTTTAATAGATCTACCAGTTGGAATCAAATAAAAATATTTTATAAGCAAATTAAGTTTGATTTACACAATAATCAAATCGTTTAATAAAAATTATTATGCAATTCTGAATTTTAACTTTATCATTCAAACTGAGGTTAATCAAACTAATAGTACATAATATTATGTTGTCAAAAGGAATATAGCAATGTGGCAAATCTGACAGCAACAAGTAAAGAAGATACACGAAACTGAGGTTAACTAACAAGTGCAATCCGATATCAATGTTAGCCCAGTAATTTTCTATTATGCAGCTAAAGAATAATATCTTTAAAATCGAATTAGAGATCTAATTGGTTAATAAATTTTTTATTCAATCAATTTGATTAATTTGACTGATTTGATTTAATTAATTAATTTTTTTAGTTTTTTAAATTTTTTTATAAATATTATTTTAAAAATATTTTAAAATTTAAAATTATAATATAATATAATAATAACAAATATTGTTACTAAATATTGTTACTATTTATACTTTAAATAAAATATTTTTTTATTTTTTATTAAATTACATAATTTTATGTTAAATTGATTTGATTTGATTTTTAGGTTTGATTGATTATTTTAATTACATCACTTATTTAAAATTAGGGCATTGATACCAATTACACTGTATGATGGCTATGATACTATCTTGTCTAAGAGTTTATTTGTTTTTTTTTTTTACATAAATATGGAATTTGTTTATTTTTATGTTTAACTTATGTATCTTTTTTATTAAATTCTATATCTTTTTTGTTCATTTTCTATATTTTAAAAAAAATTATAATGAGCCAAATGTGACTCTAATAGCAACAATAAGCATATTAGATTGCCTTTGACTCATAATTTAGATACAAGATTTCTTCATTTTAAACACAAAATTTGTTCATTTTTTTTATTTACTTTCTTTATATTATTTCAAGTAATTTTGTATCTGAAATTTGAATACAAAATTTGTTCACATCAAATACAAAATTTATTTATTATTTTAATTCACTTTCCGTATATATTTAAATGAATTATATTTTTATCACTATAACACCCAAGATACTTGACTTTGAGTGTTACATAAATGCAGGTGTCACACAACGTGGCACCTATACTTATCTTTTAAATTAATAGATAATCTCAATTTTATGTAACTATAATTTTAATATATTATTTTGAAATATATTTTAAAATATTATTAAAATAAAATATATAACTAAAATAATATTTATTTTTAAAATACATAATATATGAAAATTCATAACACTACTATTCGCAACACTACTATTTATATCACCTTAATTATTTTTTAAAATTATTGTAAAATTAAAAAATATATTAATATTCTAGCTTGATTTTGAAAAAAAATACATATTTATATATATTACGATGGTTTATGGATAAAATAATTTTTGTTGCTCTAAAAAAAATAATATGAGGACTTATGCAATCAAAAGAGCCAGGCAATGCCTAGCTATTTTTCATATATTGTTTGCCGATGGTTCTATGTTTATGCATATGGCAACGGTCAAGTAGTGAACCTTGTTTAGTCCTCTGCTTTCTTTAGCAAGAACACTCTCCATCGATTGCTAAGGTGCAATATTTTGGGTATAATACATTGGAGGCCAAGACAAATATCTTGGTCTCCCGTTTGTCATAACTCAATCTAAGAAGTAGAAGTTTTTTGAATTGAAAAAGAATATTGTTGGGATTTTGAATGGTTGGAAGGAACAAGTAAAGAGATTCTGCTATCCCTGTTTATATATATCATTGCCTTTGAGTTTATATCGATATATTGATAATTTTAGCGGGGTCATTCAAACAATGGTAGCAAACAGCAATGAATCTCTTGGCTTACTTTTTGTCGATGTAAGCATGAAGATGGTATGCGCTTTCGTGAACATAGCCTTACTTGCAAACAAGGCTGGCCTGTTTTAACTTCTTCTAACTCTCTTCTTACTCAGGTACTCGCCGAGAGTAAATATTGTCCTTCTTTCAGTTTCTTAATTGATTCCAGTCCTTCTTAGGTTTGGAGTAGCTTGGTGGGAAGGGACGGTTTAGAAACTCTGTAATTTTTCCATAATTTTTCAACTACATTTTATAAAATGTGGTTTTCCCATGAAAACGTTTCCCATTTCTCCATTTTCATTTTTCTATTTTCTCACATTTCTGCGTTCTTGAAACATAGCTTATAATGAAGGGGATTCCATGGGCTTTTGGAAATGGTCATTCTATTTCTTATAAGCATGACGCATGATTACCTATACCTTCTACTTATCCATTTAAACTGAGCCTAATAGACACTCTTAATCCATCATCGTACTGGGTTTCTCATTTTATTAATCATGAGACTAAGACCTAAGGGTTAATTTTATCCATTCCCTTCAGTTTATCTGATTTTACCCTACACGTTAATTTGGTATTATTTTTAGAGGTATCTATTTAGTTAAACCTGGTTGCTATGTTGCCATATTAATTGCGTAAAATTTCCTGTAGTGTTTTTTATTTTCAGTCTCCTGCTGATCTGAATCAGAGACCACGGAAGCATATTTGGTCTCTTAGAATTCTAGATAAACTCAAAAGCACTTATTTGGAGGCTCCTTGTTAATGGTTTTCCTATGGGAGCAAGAATGAAATACCGTTTCGCTACTTTTTAAGGTGAATGCAGTTTTTGTTGTTCTTTTAGAGATTTCTGTTCATATCTTTTTTCATTGTCCAGCTGCAATTACAGTTTAGTTCACTTCTCCTCTCATTTTCGATTCAACTTGATGAT
Organism: Omphalea diandra; assembly: GCA_949677035.1. NCBI lineage: Eukaryota > Viridiplantae > Streptophyta > Magnoliopsida > Malpighiales > Euphorbiaceae > Omphalea > Omphalea diandra. The sequence goes on along the minus strand of CATIWR010132854.1, from coordinate 17,332 downwards.
GTTGGAGACTGCTTTCTTGGATTTTTGGATGCAGCTAGACTCTGACCTCCACCTACTCGTGCTCTTGCAATTACAGTTTGGTTCACTTCTGCTCTCACTTTGGATCCAACTTGATGATGTTACTGCTTTCTTGGATTGTTGGATGCAGCTAGACTCTGACCTCCACCTACACATGTGCTCTTGTTGTTTGCTATTTTGGAAGCTATGGCTCTTGGGGAGGCAGTTTTTGTGCTCATCAACGAGTTTTGTCTTTCACTAGTTTTAAAGGAGATGCTCGAAATGTTACGCCGCAGCTAATGGTATAATTCCACCTCCCATCTCTTATTTTTTGGAGAATATGCTATAATATTATTCTGATAGTTCCAGTCATTCAAAAACCCAAGAGGTCTATGAATTTTTATTGTTTAATTATTTAAATCGTAATAAAAACTTAATTAACTAAAAAAATTGTCAATTCATGTCATGCTCATTAATTTGGATTGCCTATCAGTCCACATGGATGCGGTTGGACTTTAATAAATAAAAAAGAGTGATGAGAAGTATCGCCCAAATGCTAAATACAGTGTTGTCACTCGTATTTGGCAGAATTTATTCACTTCTATATTTAGTTTTTATATTTTTTTAATTAAATTATATATATATTTTTAATTTATTTTCTGTGTTTAAAAAAATAATGAGTTAAACATGACTATAATGATAACAATAATCATTTAGTGTCGTTCTTAAAATCATGTTTGGTGCTCTTTTTTTACATTAAATACAAAATTTATTCACTTTTTATATTTTCAAAACAATAGCACTGAGCTAAATAGGACTTTAATGATAATAATAATTATATTATATTCTACTTGGCTCTATATTTTAGCTATAAAACTTATTCACTTTATTTATAGAATTTGTTTATTTTTTGATTCATGTATATTATTTGAATAAATTTTATATTTCAAATTCAGATATAGAATTTATTTCAGATACATAATTTATTCTTAATAAATATAAAATTTGTTACTTTCTATATAAATTTAAACAATTTTTATATTTAAATATTACAACATCCAAAATAGTCAAACACCCATCAGAAGTTACAACTATTAGGTGTGGTTCAAACACTGTCCTATAAAAAAATTGCTATACCATGATCACTGGATCCAACGATCATTTAGATAATCTGGTGGTGATTTATGAAGTTAAGTAGCAGATGACTCCTCAGTCCAAGAAGTAGATCCAGAGGGAGACAAGTACTTGGAAAATGCCTTTAATTTGCTGGCTTGAGTTGCTTCCATTTTTTGAAAATGATTTTGAAACTTGAATTATATTTTAATGATTTTCTTATTTACAAAATAAATAACAAGCAACTAAAAATGATATTTAAGTCACTGTTTAAGTTCCACACATGGTGTTTGAGGGGAAGAATTCCTAAAAGAAAGTCAAAAGAACTGGTAAGCCAAACTCTCCATTTATTCCGCACTAAATTGGTGTTTACTTCTTGTTGGTTGTAGGTTGCAACTTCCTCCGCCAAAACACTTGCAAAAGAAACAAAAATGGGAACAATAATAATAGAGACATTCTAACTAATTTTAATATTTGTGAACAATCTCTTTTTTTTTTTTTTTAGGAAAAAATTTCTGAACAATCTTAGTCCAACTGCCTTCAAACTTAATTAATGAGATTTCTTCCATTGGATAAAAAAAAAAAATTTCTTTCGAGTGATATGGAGGCTTACGTGCTGCCCCTACCCTATTGAAAACTACAAGACAATCACACTTTGTAGGAGAGAAGGTACATCATTTTGAGTTTATAAACATACCTTTCACCTATTTCTACATGGCTAACCCACGTCTCAACGATATGAGATAGGGGACCCTTTCTCATATTGTATTAACTTACATTGGTATCCAAATTTCGTCATGTTTGGTTATCCACATGGAGACATTATTAGAGTACGAAGAAATTTTATGACAGAATGCATGTGGTTTTTTTTTTTATCTTTGACGTTTGGTATATTCTTTTTACAATTTTTTCAATATCTTAAAAATAGAATCAAATTCATTGTTTAAACCAGAAATATAAATATATATATATATGATCATCGAAATTTTTATTCATACTGTTATGCATCTCTCTTCTCATAGTATTATTAACCATAGCGGAAGCTCATTTATAAATCACGATCAATAATAGATATCAAAAGCAAACTGTAAAACCATGAAAAAAAAAAACTCAAGTGTATAAGTTTGTAACTGCCGGAACAATGGCAAAATTATCAAAACAAATGATAATATTAGTATATATTTCTTTTCATTAATTGAAACCAGTAGATATACAGATGAAATTGATAACCATCATTATTTTAGAAGCGATTAAAAATATCTAGCTAATCATTTTTAACTCAATATCTTATTATGTTGTTAAAAACTAATTACCACATCATCAACGTTAACTCATCAGCTCTTTTGTTAACTAACCGTTGAAAAGCAAGCCCTTAACTTATAATATTTATACCATGTAATACGCAAAAGAAGATAACATGAAAAACATTTATTTACTTTAGTACTATTAATTGGCATGCTTTAATAAATCATGCCTTCTGCTATAATAATTTAAGTAAGTAAATTTTACGGTAATGTATGCAATATTATTATATAAAAATTTAAATAATAAATGTAATTTATTAACAATATATATTAATTTTATTAAAAATAAAAATTATTTAAATTATAAAATAATTATATATTAATTATATTATTATTTAAATATGTAAGAATTATATTAATTATAGTATTATAATATAATAATATATATAATATTTTAAGGTCACCAATATACTATATAGCCAAAGTAAAGAGAAAGTAACTCTCTTTGTTTGACACATCATTATTTTAAAGTCTATTTATTTGACACATCATCATTTTTCTAACTTTTAGAAATTTGATTTCTTATCATATATTAATGAAAATTAGTGCTAAAGTAATTATGAAATATTTAATTTTTATATTTATTATTAGATCAATTATGAAACATTTAATTATAGTATTAATTATTAATTTATGCATAAAATAAATTTTAATTTTAATATATAATACAAAAAATATTTCATATATAAGATGTAATTTTTTAAAACCAGTTACTTTAAAACGATTTTATGAATATTTTTTTATTTAAAAAAATTAATTAGATGAAATCTATTATATATAATAAATTTGATGCAATGATAAACTTTTATCTATGAATTAACATATGATATTTTTTCATTTAAATATTTCTTTATATAATTTTAAAATATTCTCATACCTATATATATAAAATTTTGCTAATATAATTTATTTAAATTTTATTAAATTTAAATTAAATATAGATAAAAGTTTACTTATAAATATACAAATAAAATTTAATAAAATAAAAAATTTTATTATTAAACTTTTTGGTAGTTAATGATTGAAAAGTAATTATTAAAAACACCTTCAATAATAAAAATAATAAAAAATGATAACAGAAAAATTCACATAAAATTTCAATCCACAATCAATTAACTTAAGAATCAAGAAAAGGAAAATAAAAATCATTTAAATGTGGTTAAAAATTTTTATTTGTAGAATTTTTTTATATAATGAAGCCTGAAATTATTATTAATTAAGATATCACTAAAATATTGAAATTAAAAATAATAATTTTATTTTTGTAATGTTTTTAAATTTAAAACAAAAATAAGATAAAATTTTTTAAATTTTTTTACACTGTAATTCTTGTAACACCCGAGTTTGCAAGTAATTTATATATATGTGTGTAAATTGGGTCTTCCGTTTACAGTGTGTCTCTCGTTTATAGGGTGAACAATCGGTCGGTTTTGAAAGTATTTTTTAACAGAACCGTACAAACCAACTTAGCAGAGGTTTTAACCGAACATAATCCAAAAATTATAGAAATCGAAGTTAACCAAACCGAATAAACTGACATATTATCTATAAAAATTGAATTGAACCGAAATCTTATAAAAACTGAGTAAATTGAATCATACAAATCAAATTAAAAAATCAAAATAACCGAAATTTCATCTATTGTTCATCATATAAAAAAAAAATTCAATTTTTGGTTTTAAACATTATCTGTAATATTAAAATAAATATTACAATCTAGAAAATAAGTATTACAAAACAACACAAAATGAAATATAAAAATAGATATCAAGTCATACTCTCATAAATACTAAAAATCAAATATATTACAAGTTGTCCAAGCTCAAAATTATTACAACACAATGAGATCACTTCATAATTTAGTTAATCTAAAAAATTTTATGTTCAAACTGCTTAAACCTCCAATAAATTTAAATTAAAACATCAAGATTTCATGAAAAAACGAGTTATAGTTGGATCATAAAAGAGATGTTTTTGTGAAATTCTTAGATTTGATACAGATTGTATTTTTCAATGAATATATATATATATATATATATAATTTTTTTTTTATTATATTTAACATTAGCATTTCGGACTGACGATGAAATTGGTCGAGGGCAGATTTTGCCATTTTCATGTCTGCCCCGTTGAGGAATGGAGGCAAAAATGTTTTGGGGCAACGCCAGCGGAGTCGGATTATCCATTTTATTTGTTCATAATTTTATATTAATAAAAAAATGCATTTTTACATATTTTCATTGAATATTCATTCAACAATCATATTTTTAAAAAAATATTAATATTTTATAAAATTATGATAAAGTAAATATTAATTATGTAAAAAAAATTTAAATAGGCACATATATATGTGAAGTGGTATGGCGGTGCGGCACAGGGAGAGTTAAAAATAATATTTTTAAGATCTAATTGACTAGTAAATTAAGCAATTAATTGATTTTTTTATTTAATTTGTTCAAGTAATTTAATTCATTTGATTTGATTGATTTTTAATAATAAATAAAATTAAAAACTGTTAAAATAATTTTAAAAATAAAAATATTAAAAATATTTTATAATAACTAAAATAAAAAATAATATTAAAAAATGTTTTGATTTTCAAAACATTGATTAGAATAAAATCATTCTGCACTGCTAAAATCAAAATAAAACTGAGCAGGGATTTCACATTGGAGATGGAGTAGGGCAAATTATCATCTCTATTAATAATCTTTAAAATTATATAAATTAAAAAAATGAATATTTAAAAAGAATAAAAATGATAATAATAAATCATATAAATTGTCATACTGGAAATAGCAAGTGTGTGGTTTTTTGGTCAGTTGCGTCATTCATGGTTTGTCAAAAAAAAAAAAAAACATATAAAATACTAAAATCATGAACTCAAAAAAACAAAAAACACATGTTCGATGAAAATCAGCTGGTATCACGCTGATGAATTGTTTTGATTGCCTTTCCATCTCATTCACATTTTCCATGCCAATCAGGTTAGTAATGACAATCACAATAACAACGGAGTTATTATATCATGACTCTATTCCTATAATAATATAAATGAGAGATTGGTCACATGTGTCACAAAAATAAAATTGCGTGTCTTTTAAAACTTTATCAAACAAAACAACAAAAAAAATATGCACAAATCAGTTTTTTTTTTTTTTAACTTTTGTTCTTTTTTTTTTTTGTTATTTTAACTATAATAAATTGATTTAATATTTAGAAACTAAGATACAAAATTTCTATTATTACTTACTTTAAATTAAAAGTTAACAAAATTTATTTTATATAAAAATTAAATGAGTTATATTTTTATTCCTAAAAGATAAACAGAAATACACTAAAATTGATATATTAGTTTTGAACTATATGTTCATGACTTTTAATGATGAGATTCTTTATTATATATACATTGATTAGTCAACTTATACATGTTTATTAGTATTTATTTACAGATTCATTATATTTTACCTACGCGTTCATTGTAAATGAACTCTATGTTCATTAATATTTGTCTATAAATTTATTAACTATACATTCATTACAAATGAATTCTATATTCATTAATAACGAACTTACTTATAAATTTATTAGTATTTGTCTACATGTTTATTAGAATTTACCTACAAATTTATTACAAACGAACTCTATGTTCATTATATTTGTCTATAGATTTATTATAATTGAATTTATCTACATATTCATCACAAATAAATCTATAGTTTTTCAATAATAAACATATATAAGTTAATGAATATTATATTAAATTATGATGAACCTCCACTCTATAAATTAACTATATTCTTAATTTATGTGAAAATAAAAATAATTATATTTTTCTAAATATGTGAAATAATAATAATAATGTCAATGAAATTAAATATATATATATATACACACACAAAAGTATAAATATGTACATTTAAAGAAAAGAAAGGAAAGTTACACACTTCCATAATTAAAGTATATCACACGTGTTTTGAGTTTTTGAATTACAAAGTATCATGAACAGAGATCTATAATATTATTTGTCATGACAATGATATGATACTGTTAAATAATTCACTAAAAACTTCAGGGAACGGAATTCATGAACTAAACAAAAATAATCAAGATTCTTGTTGCTGGGCCTACCCTTAGAGTTAGATTCGATTCAATGTTGGTCCAGCTCAGTTTACTGCCACTTATGTATGAACGAAAATTATATAGTGGACCCGTACCATAATGCTTTATGGTCCGGGTACCCAAAACACAATTTTTTTTTTTTTTTTTTCATTTCATGTTTGTGCCAAGCACTTGTAATGTCCTTTTCATCTTACTTCATTTTTTTTTTTTCTAAAAAATAGATCTTTATTCTTATAAAAATCAATTTAGGTATATATAATTTGTTTAAACTAATGAATATTTATTTTTTATATAAAATATCAAAATATAAATTAAAAATTCTAAAAAATAATATAATAATAAGAAAAATATAATTGTATTGAAATTTTTAATTAAACCAATACAATAATTTATCTTTAAATATAATATTTTATATTTAGTATATAAATCTTATAGTGTTTATCAATTTTAATATTACAAAAAAGTCGATAATGTTAAAATATTTAACTATATATCATCAAAATGTAAGTTCGTTACTTCATAAGTAAATATTCATTAAGTGTCAACATAATGTTTATCATATGCAATCTTTTATATCCATCATTTTATTGAACAATCAAACAGTCTTTTATATTTATCATTTTATTTATCTTCATTGATTATTGCAAAAATATTCATTAATTATATGAACAATGTTCACTATCTATAGTATTCATATTCATTACTTTTTTATGTAACATATTTTATTTGTCTATTGGAAATATATAATCATATTTTTCCACAAAACTTGATTTTTATTGCTTAGTTTTTGATATTTTCTATTATTCATTCAATTATAATTTATTTTAGTATAAAATTTCTTTGATTATTCATTATCTGTTGCAAAATCTTGAAATTATGATTTACTTTGGTGTAAGTTTTATTCATGTTTATTGATCATTAAAAAGTGTTCATTAGTTATATGGATAATGTTCATCATTTTCAATATTCATATTCATTACTTTTTCATGTAATATTATATATAATTTAATTTGTCCATTAAAATTACTTAACTTTCTTTTTTGGAAATAAAAATAAAACTTACTTAATTTGAATATGGAAATAAAACTTTTAAAATTTGAATTAAATCAAAGTAAATACTAATAAATATTTTGAATAGAAATAACTGAATACTTAAACAATTTACTTTAGTTAGAGTAATAAAGAATAAAAAATATTAAAATATTAAAATAAGAAAAAGAAAAAAAAAGTGCCACACATTTTTTATCTTTATATGCACATGTTTTGGCACCCTTTGTGGTCGCACGATATACACACCTTTTATGAATAGGCCACCCATTAGCTTATATAATAAAACTCCAATCAACCAGGCTAAGTTTGTAGGGGTGAGCTGAATTCGGTTGAGTCTGAAATTTTGAAAGATCCTGGAATTGAAATGAAATATTGGCCCCTCAAAAACGGAAGGTACTGATTGCTTGAAGGATTGGAATCGAATTGAACCAAAAATCAATTCAATCCGGTTCTTCAGTTCTTTATAATTCTTTGTTTTTTATTCAGTTTTGGTTCGGTTATAAATTTATTTTTTAAAATTTCATAATTATAATTATTTTAATCCATTCTATTCATATGAACTATCTTTTTAAATATTGTAAAATATTTTATAACATAAAATTATTTATCTTGAATGCATACAATTAATAAAAATATAATTTTATAATTATAAAAAGAATATTAAGTAATATTCAAGTGTATAATATGTAATATATTTATAATATTTAATTTCTATGTATGTATTAAATTAATATATATATATATATATATATATATATTCAATTTTTCGATTTGTTTTAGTCTCATTTTGATCCGATTTTCAATTCGATTTTTTAAAAAAAATCATAACTAAACCAATTTTAAATTAATAACGGTTTGGTTACAGTTCGATTCGTATCCTAGCCCCGATTCTTCCTTTATATTTTCGGCCAACTACTTATTGGTTTGAAAAATCCCAACTGAACCCTAAAGTATAGGCCACCAGCTTAGGGGAGGTGTGAGATTAGAACTCATTTTCTTCAAAAAATGAGTACTCCACTCTGACTGATTAATAGACCCATAATCCCTTCACTAAACGTATAAGCTCCCAACTCTTATGTCCAGTTCCCAAAAAAAACAAATTCAATTAATCTAAGTCTCTCTTAATACAAATAAATTATAAATGAAATTGTTAATAACTTTTTTAAATAAATTATTTTAAAATATTTACTTTATCAATATTTGCATGAACTATAAAAAAATTCAAATATTAAATTATAAATATACATTACGACATAAAAATATCATTTTCTGTCTTTTTAATTAACATATGTATATTTTTTAAGCATGCCAACGCAAGTATTAACCAGCTTGTGGGCTGGCTCAGCTTATATATACCCACTAAAAGAGAAACTTCATGATAGTTACGTGGAACCAGAAGTACTGGACCATTGATAGTTTATCAGGCCGCATGCCAAAGGCACCAGAATCGAAAGTCCAGGGTGGACGTCCAACTATATCTTAATGCCTCCAGGCTTTGCCAATGAAGCCTAGTGCTCTCTCAAAAAGCACCAGAATGGTTTTACCATACAACTTAAAACCATACTAGTTGATAATGTATGGTAGAATCCGCGACTTATGCATGCAATAAATAATATATATATTATTTTTCAATTTTATTTATACAATTATCAATTTTATAATTTCTTTCAATGTGTGTGTGTGTCAAACAAAAAGAGATTTCAATTATTTATTTATTAAATAATTAATTTAATAAATAAATTATTATTTCAAATAAATTTTAAATTTAACATATGATAAGCTAAAAACTCTGAAACTAAAATTGATTATACATTGATTAATTACAGTAGGACAGTAGGATTCACCAGCCCCATGTGCTTGCCATTAAGGGATTTTGGAAACGTGGGAAAGACTTCGAGAGAAGAAAATTATAATACACGTGTAGCAACAAAGGGGAGGAGAGAACTTAAGGGGGCTAAGTTTGGGTGTTCGGGACACATGAATTTTAAGTAGCCATTACCAAGCACCTAAATCTAAATTCTCTGTATGTTAGGACCAACAAACCAAAACCAACATGATGGATGCAACCATCAAAATGTAAACGTAAGCAGAAGCAGCTGTAATCTACAAAAATAAATTCAGACGACTGCAAAATATCCACTTGAACTTGTCTTGCCAATTTATGTACAAACATAGAAAATCAACACTCTTTAAATGGTGACCAAAATTTTTTTGGGTTCACAAATACCTGCTTCAGCAAAATGGCTTGTTTTAATTGTATTTATCAAGTTTGTATCCTGCAGAACAAAAACCACATTTGCATTAATATTCAGTACCATCCTATTTCTTGTAACCGATTCACTGTGGATAAATCACTAAAAAGAACAGAGCAGTAACCTTGCTCATGCGTCAAACAGTTCGATTATATGGTTGTCTCTCTACGTATCAGCAAGAACTGTAAGCAAACTTGGTAGGAATTGAACAATATAGTCAAAGTTGAAATTGAGGACATATGAAAATGAATTTTTCCAGCAAACGCTTGTCAAAATATATTTCAATGACAAAACCAAGCTTATCTAATGTTGATTATCCTCGTACCAGAAAGAGGCTGTATATCAAATTTTTGCTTAAGTGATGGTGTCTCTCCAGTAACATGTTATGTACTAGAATCAACAGCTAGGAAGTTTGAATAAGATAATCCTAGCACTCTAAAGCTAACTTGCTGCAACTGTTGGCATTAAGCATTTTGAGTTGTTAGTACTTAGAGGATTGTCTCCTGGAAGCATCAAGCTTGGTGGCACTAATCAATGAAGTAGGCATGACAAAAAGGTTTTGTTAATTGCTTAAGAGCGATTATGGACTATTCTAATGCTGGCACTCAAAAGAATCACCAAAAAATTGAAGAAAATGTCCAATAGCACACATGATAAATTTGCAAAAAATTAGTATTTTAATCAGCTATTTGATCCACTAACCTTAAAAAGTTGGCTCTGATGATTGAGACTGTTGCTCCTCAATTAAAGTTTGAACCCTCTGTAGTATAACACCAGAAACTAGTCTATGATGAGAAAAATAACTACTATGTAAAAACGCTATAGAGAATGTTGTTCTCCTTTACCTTCACAGAATTTCCAACTTCCTCTAATTTCTGTAGTAGCATTGCATCACCTGAATTAGGTAGCAAATCATGCCTTGGAGATTTTGATTGGGACTTCTGCAAAAACATGAAGAAGACGAAATTATACCCAAATGTTCACACAGAAGTAGGAAGAAGGTCATGTCCATAGGGATGGATTGCCTACATTTGAAAGTAGAAAATATAAATTAAGTCATGAAAGAATGGCGGAGGTTGCTAAAACTTTCTTATATCATTTTTCAAGGATGGGAGAAGTGAGAAATGAGACTAGTTAAAGTAATTTTGGCATACCCAAAGGGATGCTGGATGACCTATTCTCAAACTTGGAATGTCTTCAATTGCAGAAACTTGCCTTGCCCCAACCTCATTTCTCATGTGTGCTAGCTGTGTCAAGACAGCCTGGAAAGTACATCATGGAGCAAGAAAAAGTCAAATTCCTTCTTTGTGAGTAATCTGCAACGACAACTATTAGACGGATAGGCAGTACCTTCTTGAAAGCACTTGGATCTGCAATGCCTTCGATTTGAACATCATCACTTGGTGGCCTTCTTACACCAACATTCTCAATTCTCAGAGAGTAGATGCCAACAAGAGACTGCAAATATCCTGACAGAAATTGGAGAAACTTCTTTAAGAAAATTGAAACAGTGGCAAAGCCAGAGCCTAGAAAGGAACTCTCAATCGTAAGAAAGGGAAAAATATTTCCAGAAAAACAGTTCTACTCAAAGTTGATTGATAAAATAAAAAAGTTAGCAACAGTGAAGCATAGCTAGACAAAGGCTAGACTTTTCAAGCATATACTTGCTCATGTTCCAAGTGAAAGGCTATAAAAATTTCCAACTCAATTAAGAAACAGATGCCTGCAAAGTCTTTTGTCATGAATAATATGAGGCTTTTGATCAACAATTATATTACTTTCATTTTCACAACAAAGTAACTTTGACTACAATTGGGAGCTATTCTCAGAGCAGCCAAATGTAGGAAACGCAGCTTAAAACAAGAAGTACATGCAACATTCTAACTAGAAAACTCGAGAAGAATATAACTTGGTCATATCTTGCTCAAACATACAAACTTGTTAGTCTCACTAGCAGAACCTAAATAACCAAGGCATCCAAAAATAAAATGCAAGGCGAATTAAGTAGCGCACGCATTTTACCTTGCTCAATTATAACGTCTGAAACAGAAGGCAACAGAACATGTTTCTCTTTCTTTAACACTCCAAAACATGGAAATGCTACTGGTTTAGTAACCTGAACAAAACAACCAAACCATCAATAACTAATGCAATCAATACAAGCATAAAAAAAACAGCATTAATTGAAGAAAATCAATGGACCCATCAAGTCATCGATCAAAGCACCCAAAAAAAAAAAAAGTAAGCAAATTGTTTACTGTATAGACAATAGCAGTAGAAGTGAGATAAAGCTTTCTTGATTGAATATCTTTGCGTAGGATATATCTCCTTAAAGGAAGATATAGAAGCATGAATAATCCAATCCCCCACGCCAACATTAGAAGCAACGAGTACATAATCCATTGTGATGTTTGGTACTTGACAAAATTCTCCTCCGTTTCTACAAACGAGGCTGTATAAAGCACTCTGTCATCACCATCAGGTTCTTGGCCAGAACCATAGCCGCCGCCTCCGCCGTTCATCGATTCCGATAGCAAACATCTTTCTAAGCTATCGATTTCCACAACCTCATCACCATCGCCAGTCTTCATCTGAATCCACAATCGATAATATGAAAAGAAAAATAATAAGAACAACAATTCTTGAGAGGAAATTAGATTGAAAGTGAATTCTTACAGATTGAGCGGAAAAGAGTCTTCTTTTAACCGAAGTAGTCATTAGCGATCATTGGTTTGGGTCAGCAGAAAACTAATGTGTGTTTGTATGCAATCCAGGTCGTCCATTTTTGAGTGGTAAAAGCAATTTTCTGGTTTCGATAGGTAGTCCATAACCCAGTAGTGGATATTTGGTGGGTCATTGTCAAAACAGGTGGACTACAAAGTCTAGAATATGAAAACATGCAGGTGTGAAATGGGCCTTCAGGTTCGGTTTGGTTACAACTTGTGGTCAACTAATGGGCTGTGGGCCTGAAGCCCAACCTGAGACGTCCTTTTACTTATTTGTTAATTTTTTTTTTTAAAAAGCCAAATCCAATCAATATGCCCGCAGCAGATTATTGCATGAATACAGTATAGAACAAGAAAATAATGTGTTCTCTATTATAAAGATTTGACATTTATTCTTTATATCTTTTAAGTGGATCCCTTGTTTTTATAAAGTATTATTGGGCGGTTTAAGCTTATAAATATATATATAGACAAAAACTCCACAATAATCATTACACGTCACCACATTCCTCAGTGCCAATCTCGGCATTACTTAAATAACATTGATGAGCTAATTTAATTACAACTTCAGCCAATCAATTAATTACTATCAAATGGCTTTTTAAAAAAAATAAAAAAAAGGCTAAATAGATTTTAAGACAAGGCTAATTAGATTATTATTATTATTATTATTATTATTATAAATGATTATAAAAAGTGGGTAAAATTCATTGGAATTAAGTCCAAATGGGCCTTATCTATTTTAAGGTTTAGTTGGCAATAAAGGAGTTGGTTTTCCTGTCAAGCAGAAGACAGCTTAGATAGGATTTACACGATATGAAACCGTCCCATGCTTAGCTGTGCAACCCTTTGTTGTCCGCAATGGTGGTTTTCATGGATTTGGCTGATTTTGCTCATTTATTACCATATATACTCTAGTTTACTACGCATCTTTCTATCCCTTTCAAAAAAAAAAAAAAAGTCTAGAATTGAATGAAAAGAAAATATCAATGCCCTTATAAATTCTTTCTACAATTAATATAGGATAACCAAAATAGTATTCTATTTTAAATTTATTTTTAAATACTATACCACATTTCCTTCATCAAGATATTATTTGTGATTGTGGATGAACTTGATCAGGACTAATAACATGAAAATCCAGAACATAATGTAACTATATACATACAATCATTATTTTGAAAATCAAATTGATTGGCAGGATTAGGTAAATTAGAAATTGATCTATTAATTAGATAGGTTAGTTTTTGATTAATTTTTAAAATTAATCTTTAATTATTATAACCATATTTATATTTTAAAAATTATTTTAATGGTATTTTTAGATTTTATTTATTATTAAACCATTTAAATTAAATTAATTAAACTAATCGATTAAGCTAATTTAAAAATTGACTAATTGATCAATTAAATCGATATGATGTTAAAGATATTGCATACAACTAATATGTCAATTATGAATTGAGAGTTTTTTTAAAAAATATTTCAAATATTCTAGTGTAGACTCAAAACCTTATTTATAGTTGTTTATTTTATTATTTTATAATCAAGTGTAGTGGTAAGTCATACTGTTCATTCACCGGTAAAGAAAGAAAAAAATTGTAGCATTGGTCATGAAATTAAACCATTGCAGCCAAGGGGATTGATTGCATGAAAACTACACAATTCAAAGAATAAAGTCAAACCTAACTTTTAGGTGTGCAGTCAAAATCAAAAGCACATGGTGTGCATGGAATGGGACCCCCATATTTTTGTTTTGGCCATCGGAATCCCTACGCGTTGACATGTGAACGACCTTGACCCGAAAGATGAGGTTTTGATGCGCCCGCGTCAGGTGAATTATTATATCATATGGCGTACACCCAAGCAAAGAGTATAAGGATCATCATCTGGTTGGGTTCTGTTTTGGGCCCACAACTAAGTAGGCCGACTTTGAATGCACTATAGGCCCAGAAATACCTGTGAGTTGGGCCCACTTCACGTCTGCATTGTCGGGTCTCCTCTTCCATTTTCCTTCCCTTTGATGGTGACTTTTCTGCTTTATTTTTTCTTCAACGAAGAAGATAAAACAAGCGCCCGAAAACGACATTCCATTTCCCATTCATTATCTTTTGCACTTGATCTCAATTCGTTCTTCGCAAAATTACAAAAATAATTTTACCATCTTTTTCGATCAATATACGCAAATTTCAATTAAATTTCGCTTCATCATATATTTAAAATAAAATTTCAATCTTGTTTGAAATATTAGTAGAGATTAACTAATATTGGCAGAGATTTGCATTTGTCTATTGACAAAGTCTGTACATATCTACCAATATCCTCAACATATTCTTATTCTAGTAGTATATTTTGTATAGAAATACAGGAACATTTAAATTTTTTTTATTGCATTCTTTTGGTCATTATTAGGCATGATATCAGGTTGCATGTTGACCATTTATTACAAATGTTAATTCGATCTTATATAATGATGATTTAGCAATGTAAGTGCCGTCCATTAATTGTAAGTTTACTTTAGGTAATTAATTGAAGATTACTCAAGTTTAATTTAGTTTAGTTTTGGGTTTCTTTAATGATGGGGAAATGAGTATGCTGTTAATAAAGTAAACACCGTATCATTAAGCTTCCTATGAGGACAACAAATACTAATTAAACACGACAGAATTTTGACTCTAAATTGTTGTCCATTTCTTGCCATTGTTCATTGCGTTGGATATGTATGCATATAGCTTCGATGGTCCATATGATGGAAAGGGAAAGATGGCATCTCTTTTTAAATTTTAATTAACGTCTTAATACTTAAAGAGTAAGACATGACATTTCGCATTGGAGACCGAAATCAGCAAATATTTCAACTGAGGAGTAGAAGACAATAGAATGATAAATATTAACAGTGACTGAATGTAACTCAAATCCTAAATTCCATTTTGTCGACATGTTACTGCTCTAAATGGCCATTGTGCTGTGGCCTCATTGCTACCTCCTCCCGATTTAATTTTTAAAAATTGTTTGATTTTTTTTTAAATTAATATATGTAAATTATTTATAATTTACGTTTATTTTAATCATTATTTAGTGTTATTCAAATTTTATATTCTTTTTATTATTTTTTTTTATAATTACACATAAAAATCATTTTATCAAACACAATTTAAGTAGCAATAATTATTATTTTATATCAATTGGATTCAAGATTAAATGTTAAGCTTAAGTATCTTTATAAAACATATTAACTTGATTAATGGCATGCAAGGCTAATGATGCCTCCTGCAACACGTCAGGGAAGAATGCAATAATTTAACAAGAATTCCATAGTAAAAAAGAATATATATATATATATATATATATATATTCCGGTTAGAATAAATAATCAAAGCCACGTGAAAGATAATAATAGAATGGAGAGCTATTAGCTAAAAAGGAAAAAAGAAAAGGCGAATAATAATTTAAAAGGGTAGTCGGTGAAATAATAAAAATAGAGCGAGCCAACTGGATTTAATTTGTTTTTAGGGTATGTAGATATATATGTTGGGTTTTAAATGAAAGAAGCGTGGGGTGGCGGCATGTATATGGGCCGAAAGCAATCATAAATATTATTTACTGTTTTTATAAACTTATAGGGTTTTTTTTCCTCATAACAGTGTCATTACACCCGTAAATCTTGCTTCTTGCTTGCCCTTTAGGGTTTCATGAATAAGTTTGTTCGCAATGTTCATTGTATTAATGTGTAGGGGATCTTATTATTTCCTTTTTCTATATGTTTTGGCCATGGTGGCAGCTTCAATTATTGTCCATGAATTAGTGTTGGATATAAATGTATATATCATATAATGCTTCATTGATCTTGTTCAATGGATGTATCTATATTGTACAAAAACAAATACATAGATATTATACAATATAAATATAGGATATTTAATTTTATAAAAAAATTAATATATAATTTGCGTATTAGGTATCATATATGAAAAATATAAGATACAATACTATATGACATTTCATAAATGTGTGTATATAAATAATACTAATGAATGGATGGTGGGCTTTCGGTTTGTGTACTTTCATGTTATAATTGCTAATAATAGAAGAACTTCCTGTTTAAGGTTTTTAGAGCTGGCCATGGTACAAAAGACATTAGTTTGATCTTCTTTCTATAAGCACGTATCAGTGTTTGAATAATTGTAATCCCTCCTCTCAAAATATACGTCATATTTTAGAGAAAAATTTTATTTCATAATATTTGACTTCTTATAATTATCAATGAACATTAATTAATTTTTTTCAACTCTATTATTTTTCTCTTTCATAATAATTATTTTGTTAGAGTGCACAATAATTTATAAAAAAATTAATTGAGAGTAACGTAATCTTTTTCATATGTAACAATTCCTATTAAATATAATATTTAATATATATGTAAAAATCTTAAATGATATCTATTAAGAAATAAAAGAAGTAGATAACTAATAATATGAAGTAGACAACTAATAATATGTAGTCGGTTAGCTAGCTAGTTAATTGAATTTCCAAGATATTTTAATTTGAAGAAGATCTAGTCGATATTAAGTTGTTATGATAGTGTTGAAGGATGTTCATTATGTAATTGCACCAGTCACATATTACATAGAGTCCGTTTGGGATTGAGTTTAGAAATTCAAAACATAGGTTTAAAACAAAAAGTAGCAATTCAAAATATTTGACTATTGTACCAAAAGTTTCAAGATTTACAAGAAGCATGAAAAGTGATGTTTCTCATTGAAACATC
>CATIWR010132835.1:0-22238 GCA_949677035.1 Omphalea diandra | reverse complement strand
AGATAGCACTATAAGTTTGGTTCCCAAGTTTCCGATATTGCTCTGCTCCATAAGCTTGGCCGCATAGGGTTTCTAGCCCACTTGCCAATCCACTCTGTTTTTGATATGGTTACTACTGATTATTAGCAACAAGTCATGTGTCATAATAATTATTTTAATAATTTTACGAATTACTTTATATAAATATTAGGATTCATTTATTTCACGAAAAATAACGTGTCTGAATTGGAATATATTATAAAAAATATTAATTTTTTTATTTATAAGATTATAACAAAATTGATATCATAAATATTTATATTATATTATTTATTATTTAATATAAAAATATATTAAAAATATTTTTTTGACGGGTCTCATCTATCGCCGACGACGACTACCATTCAACAATAATCGGTAATAGGTGTCAACAATAAAAAATGACCAATGATAACAAATATATTTATTTTTATGATTTATTTTTTATTTAGATGAGTTTGTCAAAATCCAAAAAATGATTTCCCATTTTCAAAATGAAAAGTCATTTTCCTGAAAATTGACTAAGTTTTCTCTGACTAAAAAAATATTTTCCGTTAATCAATTTTTCTGAATACACGAAATAAACAAAAATGTGAAAAATATTTTTTTAAAAATATTTTTTGCGAAACAAACTAAACCTTAGTGAATATTAATTTTAAAATTAGAATATAATTAATGTATACATAATTTATTAATAAAATACAATAGATAATCACTAATTAAGAAAATAGTTCCATGTTAAAAATAGTAAAATATTCAAAATTCAAATAAAAATATACTAATTATTTTTTCATACTTTAAGGCTTATTTGGATTAATTGAATTTAAAATTCATGGATTTGAGAAAATCAATGGATTTAAAATCCATAAATAGTAAAATCAATGGATTTTAAAAATTTTATTGTTTAGTTTGAACATAAAATCCATGAATTGTTAGGGATAATCTTGAAATAAAACATATTATAATAATCTATCATTTATTAAGTGAAAACTCTCAAAATAAAGGACTTTAGAGAATGATAGATTTTATGAAATTTATAGATTGTGACATCTTTTAGTTTGTCAAATGATGGATTTAACTCAAATCTATGGATTTTATGAAATTTTTCATTTAAAATCTTTCAATCCAAAAGATACCTAAAGTAAAAGGTCATATACAAAGTATAATTTAAAAAATAATGTACACAGTAAATTAAAAATAATCAATTTTAGCACAGCTATTTTTGTTATATTAGAACTTTGAAATATATGATGTGTATCTGGACATATATTGAAGTTTACAAAACTAACTACCGTTAATTATTTAATTTTCAATATTTAATATTATTTAAAGTTTAAGATTAAATGTGTCATAAATATAAAAATTAAATATTTATAATTAAATCAATCTTAATTGTTATTAATATATGATTCAAAAAATTTTAAAAAATTGAAATTTGAAAAAATTAAGAAAATTAAATAGTCATGAGACACATCTGAGCCTGTGTAGACTAGGTAGTCAAGATTGGGTAATTTAATGATATATGAGATCAGATTTTTTTTTTTTTTTTATTAGTCATATCCGTTCATATATTGCCTGCCAATTCAAGCTTTGGGGCGTGGATGAGATTGATTAGATGATATGACAACTTTGTTATTCAAATCATTTCATTAATCTCACGTATCGCATTTAAGTAAAAGTTACCACTCAGCAGGTAAATCAAGAACAGGAGCCAAAAGGAAAATTGTAGATGGGAAAAGCAGAAATAAACTCAATATGACTTTGAAAGTAAACATCACAACCGTGAAACTGTAACTGATGCTCTACTGGAGCTAATTACCAGGGTAAATAAAGAAGAAAAGAACTTAATTACCATTAAACTGAAGCCAGTAACAGAACAAAAAGACATGGCTATGGCGGAGCTGGAGAGAGATAGTTCACCAAGGTGACCCACCATCATCGTTGATATAACGTTTATCAAGTACTGGGATAGATACACAGCCGCCATATGCCATGCTATGTAGCCTAGCTTTTTCCATTCTTGAGTGAGGACGTCCCAAGATAGAGCTGCACCTTGTGTAGTTTCTGGTAGTAATCTTTCCTCCACCATGTTCTTGCCTCTGTCTTTAATGGAGTGTTAGCTGCAGACTTAAAGATAGACTCAAGGGTATTAGTAAAATATAAAGAAGATTGATGATAACAAGAAGAAGAGCGGTAACTGAAAAATTTTCCCTCCCATATAATTTATCTATCAGGCTGAATCACTAGAATGAAAGGGCTCCCATACGGAGGCAGTGGCTGGGAATGTAACCTTTTGGTAAACGCTTATTTATATTGGGAAATGTCTGCTGCCGCATCAACAGTATATTTTATCTTGCGTGCATTTCTTTTTTAAAAAATTAAATAAAATGTAATCGAATATATTTTATATTTAATTATATTAAATTTTTTTATCTATTTTGATTATTTTCTATAATTATATATAAAAATTAAGAGATGCATTTAATTATTTTAAATTTTATATGTAATTATAAAAATAAAATATAAATTATAATTTAATACAAAAATAAAATATATCTAATCAAAATTATTAAAAAATTAAATATGATTTTATTGTCCAGGTCACCTTATTACGTCAAAATATAGATTAAAGTATCAATTACACTCTTTAATTTGTCATTCAATAATAATAAACGACAAAATAAATTTTTTCATTAAATTTATCTTAAATTTGTATTTTTTTTGTCAAATTTATCTCTAAATAGCATTTTTATATGTCATTATACTCTTATTAATTCATTTTTTTTTATATTTATTGTAATTGAATGAATGAACAAAATTTTTGTTTATAATTTAATTAAATTTCTAGGATTTTGTAAAGAGTAAGAATAGTTCTAGTATTTATTAAAATTTTTGTTTATAATTTAACTTGTTCTTTAACTAATAGAAAAGATCCATTAAAATAGATAAAAAAAAAAATTAGTATAATATAGTAAAAAGTATAATTTTTGAAAATAAATAACTAAATAATGTAATATAACAAAATTTGAGGTCATTATATTTAACCCTTATAAGAAATTGAGAAAAATCCTGGTTTTTTAAAAAAACAAAGGAAGGGGAAATCAAAGTTTGTGGGGTAGGAGTGGCAACGGGGTGGGGAAGGGACCCCACTCCCTGTCCCGCCCATATATTTGTTTTCCCATCCCCAGAGCAGCGCCACTTTACATGGCCAAATTCACCCGACCTCCATCCCTGCGGAGATCCCCACCTCGTGGGATTCCCCATTCTCCCCTCCAAATTCTCCACAAGGATTCCTCATGAGAATTCCTCATTTCTTTTAATAGAATGTTTTACTGTAAAAAAATACAGATTTTAACATGAAAATTAAAAAAACTAAAACTTAACCAAATGCTAGCAATATCAAAAGTATAAATAGTGCTTAAAAAACATAATAATTTACAAATATAAGCAGCAAATGAGATGATAATTTATATATGAAAAAAAAATCATAAACCATATGAAATGACATATAAATACAAAAAGTAAGTGAATTATAAGTATAATATATAAGGGTAAATTAGTAATCATATAATCGGATCCCACAAAGTTGGGGCCGAGGTCAAGGATCCGCGCGGTGTGGGTGCTATAATCTCCATATCTGCCCTTCTCTATTGGTCCATGGGATAGAAAATAGGAAATCTTTAATCCATTCAAGGTGAATCTCCATGGAGAATGGGGATTTCATTCCCCACTGTAGACACGGGCAATTGCGGTACTACGTTTGCCAGAGTCTTTTTTTTTAAAAAAAAAAAAAAGAGAAACAATAATTACACGAAAGAACTGGAAAGCAATAATTCTTAGGTCCACTTGTCATGCACTATGTCCCTAACAAATATCCAGAGTTCAAGAACAAGAAAGCAATAATTCTTGGGTCCACTTGTTTTACACTATGTCCCTAACAAATATCCAGAGTCGAATGTTGGATTGGTTCGTTCCATTTAGGATTGAGCTAAAGGGCTCAGAGGTTCTCAAATTAAATTAAATTAAAAATTTTTAGTATAAATAATAAAATATTTAAATTAAATTGTATTAATTTTTTTAATAAGATGATATTAAAGATTTTATATTATTCAAATTACAGATCGGACCGAATTATATTATAAACATGTCAAATCAAAAAAATCAAATTGAATTATAATTATATATATTATTAATTTTATTAATTAATTTACACAATTAGTATATATTACTAATTATTGTTATTATTAATAGCTAAAAACTATATTATTTATTAATTATAAAATGTAAATGAATACTAAATATTAAAAATAATTAGTGGAGATTATTAATTTATGAAAATCTATATATATAAAATCAAGTTAATTGTTGGGATCCGTATGTACTACTATTACTACTTATTATTATTATTATTATTATTATTATTATTATTTAATATAAAAATTATATAAATAGTTATTTATCAAATAAGCAATATAATAAAACAGTGTATTTAATTTATTTTGTTCAAATATTTATATTGTATTATGATTTTTTCATATTTTATTATTTATATAGCATACTGATTGTGTTTTATGATATATGTGATAAGGGTGAAATTTTCGTAAAAAAAATATTGTTCTTTATGCATATAATAATAAGGATCTCAATCCATTGTAAAAAAATTTTTAAAAATATATATTATAATTTATAATAATAATTAAAATTAATTATTTAAGTTATTTACGTATTAAATGAGAATACAAAAAGTCCAACACTTTGTTAGTGCGTTCTTCCAATGGGAACAAAATTTATGGTCCACCAACCGACGTAACGAAGGAAACTACCACATGGGATCCATTTCAATTCACGAGTTAAAATTCACCTTGGTATCGTCACTCAATAACGACGATGACTGCAAAAGATGACAACTGCGATCCATTCGAACAGGTGAAAAGGACCGCAGGCAAAAATCAGAACGGGAAAAGCTTAACGATGACAATGGGTATTGAATAAAATTGATCAAAATGGATTAAATTATTTAAAATAAAAATTAAGTCAAACCGATTCAATTAAAATTATATTATTTTATAAAATTTTATAATAATATTATTTTATTTAAAATATAAATTATAAAAAATAATTTTTATTATTCTATTATAATTTTTAAATATTATTTATATATTATTTAAAAAATAAAAAAATTATTCTATTAAATTTGATTAATTGAATCCGCTCAATCAATCAAATAAAAAATCGGTTAATTAATCGATTTAATTTTTAGTTCAATTTTAAAAATATTGATCTGTATAGATAGAAAAATATTGATCCGTATAGGTAGACTTACTTTCCTAAAATTTATAATTTAATTATATTAGTAAAATTTGTAAAATTATAATAAATAAAAAATATATATTATAATTTTATTATTTTTGCAAACGAAAAAAGAAATTCCCTATCTAACTTTCTATTCATATTTATTGTTCACTCTTTGATATCTGATAGTCTTACTTTATCCAAAAAAAAAAAAGGCAGTTGGTCCAATTGATGGACTATTTACCTGCGGTACTTACCCATCAGCTACCGCCCTACCCGCCTTCTAATCTTTCTTTTGATTGGTTCGTCAACTATTAATTTCCAACTTGTCGCTTTCTTTGAGTGCCGTCTAAGGTTTCATTTGTAGTTGTCTACACGCATCTGCGGAGTAGATACTGTTAACCAAACTCACGTAGTTAATAGTGACTTTATAAAATATTACCATCATATAAAGTTTATCTCAATATTTAATTAGAAAAATTTTAATTACATATTTTTTTAAAAAAATTTGTTTAAATTTATTATTTTTTTGAAGTATATATATATATATATATAAAACAGTTACTCATAGTTGTTAGTTGATAGCAGTCTATCATTAAGTGTTTGATAAATCATGTCTGACAATTACTATTAATTTATAAAGTAACTAACAAAAGTATACTATTAATATTTTATATATTGAATTCAATAAATTAAAATTAAAATATAATAAAATAATATATTTTCACATATAATCATAAAGTATAATATTAAAATTTAAAATGTCATAATTATTAATTTGTATTTATAAAACCTTAATAATTATTTCTTGTTAATATTAACTAGTATATGTCAATATATTTGTAAAAATTAAAATATCTGATATATAATTTTGTTTTATAAAAATTACATATAATAAATTATTTTTATACAAATAATTAAAATATTATAATTCATAGTTGATTGTTGAATAATAGAATTTTAAGAATAATAACAAAGTAAAAATAATTTTGACTTTTCTTTAGTTATAACTATAGAGGTTCAAAAAAAACTACAAATTAGAGCTCATAAAAACCTTCAGTTGATTAATTTAAATAAATTATTTTTATACAAATAATTAAAATATTACAATTCATAATTGGTTGTTGAATAATAGAATTTTAAGACTAATAATAGAGTAAAAATAATTTTGACTTTTCGTTAGTTATAACTACAGATATTTAGAAAAAATTTCAAATAGTAGTTGATAAACACTTCCAATTGATCAAAATTATATCCACTATTAGCTATTTTACTTGGTTCACCAAATGAGTTTTTTTAGCTCTTGGATAAACAACTGCTAACCATTGCATCTATTGCCCATATCAAACATGCTCTTTATCTTTATCATGTGTCTATGCGTAAGGATCTTACTTATTAAATACCTTATTAAAAATTGTGTTTGTGATAATATAAATCCATATTATAGGCTTTCGATCTATGATGGGCTTCAAAGAATTTACACATATAAAATAAACAGAAATTTTGGAAAAAAAATAAAGTAATGTATAATTTTTCAATAAAAAATAAATAAACATATACAAAAATAAATTAGATCTCCTACTTCGTATCTGAAGATGAGTTTTGCCTTCCTTCGGTGTAATTTTAATTCTATTCTTAGATAATTCTAACTTGAATTTTACACGGCATTCATGAATTGAAAAAATATAAATTTAATTAGAAAAGCATTCATTGAATTCATGTCGACCTAATAATTCTCATGCTCCTCAAAAACATTATTAACCTCTATTTTTATATTGTGTTATTGACCTATGAACATGGCTAGCTCAATGAAAATGTTATAATCTAATAAGCTAATATAAATATATTACAGCAAGAATTTTATAATTAATAAACTTTCAAATGAAAGACTTTTTCGGTCCATTCCAATATATATATATATACACACATACAAAGAACGATAAACTTATAAACTTCCTTTATAAGCAATGTCAGAAACAATTAACTATCTAGATTATTTCTAGGTAACAAATAATAAAAAATTTAAAAATGATTATGGAGAAAATAATTCACCATTGATATTGAAAGCATAACTAAAAGTCAAGTTAGAAAAAAATATATAAAAGTTTAATACATTATTAAATAAAATGATCATCATACTATACATAAAGTTTTCAGAAATAATTTAAATTTAGATTTTTCATATTCGTGTGTAAAGTTTAATCTCAATGAATTTTTTTCTATTTAAATTTTAATGTGAGTCTTTAATATAAAAGAATAAAATATATAAAAATAAAAAATTATAACTTTTTTGTACGAATAAAAATATAATTAATTTTCTATTAAAATGTCACACAACAGAAGTACAAATTCTTTAGGACTTAAAAAAAAAAAAAAAAAAAAAAAGAAAAAAAAAAGAAGAAGCTACAGCTAACATAGAAAAAGAAAGCGTGTAGGAATCTTCCAAAAAACTTAAAAAAAGATTATAACCTTTCGCAATACATTAAATTAACTTTTAAATCAATGATATCTTAGTTTATCAAAAGCCTTAATATATATATATATATATATATATATATATGAACAATAATTTTAATAAAATATGAATTTTATATGAAAATAAGATTTATTTTTCAAAATAAAATTATAAAATATATATTGATTTATAATCAAATAATATTTAAAATTTTAATGTAATATGTATTTCATGTTAAAATTAAATAATATTTTTTAATTAGATAAAATATAAACATGATATTCTTCTAAAATATGACAAGTCAAAATATATATTAAATGGTTTGATTTGTAAATTTCTTTTCACTTGGCACCAAGTTTACCAAAACCAACTTCATTTTTTTTTTGTTATCACATTTAACTCTTTTTAAGACTAAATCTCCTACCATAATAGTTTGGTGCTTTACCCTTCTGTCATGAAATCGAGTTTGCTAATATGCAATGGTTCGAATGACAACATCTTTTCACTTTTCGATGAAGAAGTCAAAGTTAAGTGGAGCTTTTATTCTGCTCAGGATCATGGTGAAACACTCGATAAGAAGAGATGTTAATTTCTATAAGGATGTCTATTTCAGTCCCTATATACCAAGGAGAATGGTATCTGGCTTGTTACAGTTCTTGAAGTTGTGCAAAAGGCCTATAAGATGTTATGTCAATTTGTCCATACACCTTGAGCATCTTTCAATTATTTCTTAAGTTTCTATAAGATGATCCTTTTGGTTACTTCAGTCATACCAGTCATACCATTCATTTGAGGGTGTGCTACCGAGGTTAACTTGATATCGATGGCTAAATCTGTGTAATAAGACATGAACTACTCATAGTCAAATACTAGTAGATTATATGTTTCTTGAAAAATTTGAGTATTTTGGCCTAGGTGATGGTAACAAGGACTTTAACTTCGAGCCATTTGAAGAAGTGATCAATGGCTACCACAATAAACTTTTTATGCCCAGGTGCTTGTAGAAAATGGTCGAGATATCAATCTCCCATTGAGAGAAATATCAAATTGAGCAAATGAGTTGCTAGTTGGTCGAGTATTATGAAGAGATTATGTACTTGAGTTGTTTGGTAATGTGGTTGTCCTCTAGCTTAGTCTAAGTAAGTTGAAGCGAGTAAGGAGAGGTCTAATTCTAGACTGAAGTTAGAGGCGTGTAGGTATGCTTTCAATTTTGTGCGAGGGTTTACTTGAGTTCTTGCAGTACCATTGTGAACTCTTCATAGGCAACTGCAAAATAGGCATTGGCTTGGTAATCTTAGGATTGTGCATTAGCTACTCTACTTGAAGCTTGGCTTCATGTGTTGCTGATGACAAAAAGTGATGGGTGACTCACAATGGAGGTGCTTTTAGGTCCTAATACTTCTGAGTTACCCTGTGGTCATTGGTTTTTGAGATCATCATTAGAAGAGGCTATGGTTGGGGAATGGAGAACTACTGGCTAAATTCACGCTCACCGCACCAAATGATGAAATTAACTGTATCGAACTAGGTGGTTTAGAGGTCTTCTTAGACCGTGGCCGACAAAATAGAGAAAGATGAGAGGAGAGTACGACCTTATGCGTAATATCCACTCTGAAGCTTAAGTTATATTTTGCTATTTAAAGCGAGAGTAGCAGTATAAGACAACAAAAATGAAGTACTAGTTGAGACCTCTTTATATAACAACTCGGATAAACTGTTTAGACAAAACTTCTTATAATGGATGATGCTTTATTGAAGAGGATGAATGAAGTACTTGTGTAACACTTCTTGAAGAGGATAGTGCTTTTTGAAGACGATGATAATAGGAGTGGACATTAAGTTCAAACCAAATTGATTAAAACTAAAAAATTAAAATTTATATTTCATAAATTAGACCGAAAATGTTTAACATCAAACCGAATTTAACTGAAATATTTTGATTTGATTCAATTTGATTTTTTCGTTTGGGCTATTTTAAGTCCCAATATCATTGGGCTTTTTTTTTTTCTTTACATTTAATTAAACTAAATTTTATTGGATTTTTATTATAAAATTATTTCTTTAAATATACTATTTGAAAACACAAATTAGTAGAAAAAAGTCAAAATATTATTTAATAACTATTTTTCATCTTAAAAATAAAATAAAATTTGAGATATAGAAATTTGATTTTGTTCAGTTTTTCAGAAATTTTTGTACTTAAAAATTGAACTGAACTGAAATAATTGAATTTTTTAAAAACTTAAATCAAATTGAACCGAATTATCAAATAAACTAAGCTAAAATTTTGAATTAGCACAATTTGATTTGGTTTTTCGGTTTGAACCGAATAGTGTCCACTCTTAGACAATATTTCTTAAAGAGGATAATTAATATGGGTTGAAGAGTCACGTATATGGCTGAGCCAAACTAGCAATTAAACTGTTGATTCAATCATGACTGAGCCGAGCCCATGATAAGTTGAGTGAACTTAACCCATGATATTGAACTAAACCTTGTGAAAAGGAGTGAACCTTACTCATGTTAGTCAATTTAAATTTAAAATATGCAAGTATCATTTTTAATTTACTTACTATATTATTTATTTTATTTTTAGTTAAAAATTAGTCAAACAAATGCAGCATATGCTATATACGGATTAAACTAACCACAAATTATATAATAGAATGAAGAATTTACATATAACTTCAAATTTTTGACATATTCTTCGTCCTAACAAACTTCTAGAATTACATATTAGAGTTGATTTTATACTTGTAGAATAACAAAATTACATGTATATTACATTACTATGTAAATTTACATAAAATTGTTTTGAACAATATGGTTAACTACTTGTCTTTATCAAGTAAAGTGTATCCAACTTATGCACATTCCAAATAAGAAAAAGTAAATATGAACCAAACAGAGTGGGCAGTTGGTCCAATATGTCGAATATTTTATTTATTGGTAGTTATATCATGCTATTTGAGTTGGAGCACTACACGCGTTTTCTAAGCTTCTTTTGAATTTGTTGCTTATATGAAATTCTCCTTCGGGGTTTGATTATTTTTAAATCTTTATTTGTTGCTTTCTTCGTTGTCTTTAGGGCCCTCAGCTGAGTTGATAATGCTAAACCACACATATATTTATTTATTTTTGTCACTTCTAGGGAGATTAACTAACATTTTCGGCAAGTTTTCAATACCACATATTGTGTGTTTGAATTCATAAGCGTTATTGTTTTAATTATCATAGTTGAGAAAAGTACCCTCAAAAGATATTAATTAAAAATTAATCTGAAGTGATTTTGTGTATTCTTCGTGATTACAAAAACCAACATATAAAAAAACAATGTTAAATTTTCATCACTCATTGATAAAAGTTTTGGAATTTTTATTTGAAATTCTTTTTGTGTTCATTGGAGTTTCATGAATTGAAAAAGCATGTCCCTCATTAGTAGCTCAAATGACAAAATGTGTGGATATAAATGTGAGAAGAGCAGGGTTCGAACCCTGCTCGCTCTCTGCCCTTCCTCTACCTGGTTAGAGAATTAAACCAGCTCCACTATTGGTTTAAAAAAAAAAAAAGTGGGAAATTGAAAAAATATTATGATTCTTTTCTCTCAATGGCCAAAAAAAGAATAGAAGCCCAAAAGAATAGTGCCAAAACTTGTCGATGACAAGATAAAGACAATAATTTAGATGTAGGAAGGCTACTTAGCTTGAGACATTAGAAGCCCAATCTTTTTCAATAACTCAACTGTGTTATGAGATAAATGATCCTGTCTTGTCCGTTTCCCATGCTTAATTATTCGACCATACACGTATACAAAATTCTAAACAAATAATCAAAATCTTTAAAGTATAATGACTTTTTTAAAAAAAAGTTTAGCAAAAAGTTTTTTATTTTTTGCTTTAAAAATTCAAGGATCAAATAAAAGTTATTATTATCTAGAACATTTTGAATTCATTTGTCATATTAAGTCATGATGAAAGCTTTCATCACTCAATGATGAAAGCTAATACGTAAAATGTTAAATTGTCATAACTTAATGATCAAAATAATGGAGATTTTATTTGAATTTTGTTGGTGATTGGGCCAGACTCAGCATGAACAATGTTAACCAGACTCGGCAAAAGAATAATGTCAAGAAAATATCAAAACTATACTATATACGATGATGATGACAGATTTAGACAATAATTTAGATGTAGAAAGCAGACGGAGCTCACATGCTATGCTTAGTTAGTAGGGCAATCTGTTTCAAGAACTCAACTGTGTCTGTGTGTATATGTGTAAAAAAATAATTGAAAATAAAAATAAACTACTGTTGATCATAAAATACTAATTGAAAATCTTTAATTGCTATAAATGAGAGAGTAGAAGGAGAAAAAGGGAAACAAATAGAGAAATAAGTTTTTTTTTGGAGTGATGCAATTAAAATTTAATTTTGAAAGAAGTACATATTTAAAAATATTATTAATATTATTACTAAATTAAATTTTTTATTAAATTAAATTAATAATGGAACTAAATTACTTTTATAATAATTAAAAATATTTTTAAAAATCTACAAGTGTTATAGTTTTCCAAAAACAATCCCAAACATGCTATTAGCTCTTTTAGCTACTTTCTTAAAATTAGGTAGATTGCTCAATAATTGGCTTAGAATAATCATAGGCTCCACCAATGGTCTACCCTTTGCCCACAAAATAATTTCTTCCATACTATTTCCATAAAATTAAGAAAAGGGAATAATTGTGAGTAGTAATTTTGTTATCAAATAATTAATTTAACGTC
Organism: Omphalea diandra; assembly: GCA_949677035.1. Taxonomy (NCBI): domain Eukaryota; kingdom Viridiplantae; phylum Streptophyta; class Magnoliopsida; order Malpighiales; family Euphorbiaceae; genus Omphalea; species Omphalea diandra. The sequence continues at coordinate 9,691 of CATIWR010132835.1, read as the reverse complement.
AAGTTGAGTAATAGTAATAAAAATAGAATAAGCAAAATAATTGAAGATAAGGAATAAAGAGATAAAGCTGCTCAAAAAAAAAAAAGGTAACGTGGTTTGTCCGTTTCGCACGATTACTTATACGACCAACATTCTAAAATTAGTTTATTATATAGATGAGAATATTTTAACTTATCTATTTTAATAAGATGACAATTGATGCGCGAATTTTATTTTTGATATTTTATTTATTTAAAATTTAAATTAATATATTTTAAGAATTTTATGTTTTGTTATATATATTTATATTTAAAGAGAGAGAAAAATAAGATGAATTATTAAAAATTATTTAAATATCAAGCTATTTAAAATATAATAAGTTTTTTGAAGAAATTCAATAAAAATTAATTATTTTTAATTTAAAAATTCAAGACTCAAATGCAAGTAATATAAATTATTAGTATTTAAATATTTTAAATATTTTCATATATCAAGTCATGAATACTTTTATATAATTAATCTCTCTCTCTCTCTCTCTGTCTCTCTCTCTCTCTCTCTCTCTCTCTCTCTCTCTCTATATATATATATATATATATATATATATATATATATATATATATATATATATATATATATATATTATCACATATGTTGCACATAGTTTCAATTTTATTAAAAAATACATGTAAATAAATGTATTAAATTCCTATAAAGTTTAAAATATATAAAACCTTGTGTATATTTAGACCATCATATGAATCCTAATAAATTTTAAGATAAAAAATAAAAAAAATTAATGAGATTTTATGGTGAAGTTGATAAAAAAAAACTAAATTTTTGTTAGAAAATTGATATTATCGTTAAGGATTCTAGAATAATTTTTAAGATTGTTATTATATTAGATTTTGATTAATTAAATTATTTAAAATTAAATCTAAACAAAAAGTAATGAATTAAAATTTAAAATATAGTTTAAGTCGATTAAATCAAACTGACAATATATTTATGGTATGGATGATTGTATTATTTGTAATTATTTAATTTGATTTAAATTTATTTGAAATTTAAAGGATTGCTAATTTTTAAATCTAACTATGTGCACTTCAACAAAAAAAATTTGTAAAGTAAGTATCTAAAAATTCAAATGTTAAATTTATTAGATTTAGTATTTTTAAATCTATTTTGCAATTAAACTTACTCTAAGAAGAGGTGGACTTTCAATAAGTAATTCATAACTCATTTGAGTGAAATTAATTATTCTAACGATGCTTGCGGTCATTCTATTAATCTAGTGGGTGTGGGACCAAGAGTCTTAAGCCATTTGGTAAGTTTTCTTTTTCTGTATTTTTTTAAATTAATAAGATAAATAAGAGGTATTCATAAATCAAATCATAACCTTTTAAAAAAAAATTGAAAGAAGATTTCTTTTTTCGTATTTTTCTCTAAAAAGAAAATAAAGCATTTAATATAATTATAATTTAAACTAAAATATCAAATCTTAAAATTAGTTGAAAACTCCATAAATTAAAATTTTTTTTTCTATTACATTTTATTTCTAATTAAAAAAAGAAAAGAAAAGTTATATAAGACAAAAATAGATATTTGCTTACTTAATTGAGATTTCCAAATCTTTAGATATGACTTTTATTTGATTGTTATAAACCTCTTCCTTGGAGTCTTGTCATAATTTAGCCTATGGTTTTCTTACTCCTAATATATATATATATATATATATTAAAAAACAAAAAAAGTGAAAAACTTGGTATTATGGTTTCTTTTTGTTCACATAATCATGGAGTTGTAGCTCGAAACTTTTTAGTTTATTTACTTTATATTAGAAATCTTAAATTTTAAATAAATAAATAAACAAATCAAAATCAGAGACATAATATATGCATAAATTTAAAAATAGAAATAGCTATGTAAAAAATATTAATAAAAAACCAAAAGAAAAGAAGAATGGCTGCATAAAAAAATATTAATACAAAACTTAAAAAAACAAAAAAAAAAAAAAGTAGAGTTTAAATCACTAACGCCTACTATCACGAATACAAAATAGAGTAGTTATACTTTTTTCTAAAGAGAAAAAGTATTACTTGTATTATTATTATTATTATTATTATTATAGAGGACTCCTTGATAAAGTCAAATATAATAGAAACTTTTTTTACTGTTATTAATCATACATAGTATTCAAATTAACCATATTCTAAAGATATATTAATCGATTCAAAGTTTTATCTTTCGTACATGATTATATATATAACTAGTTCTTTTAGTATGTGTGTGTTTTCGTTCTTTAATTTTTAAAAATTTTTAGGTATTTTTATTCTTATTTAGTTTTTAAAATTTTTAGGTATTTTTGTTCTTATTCTCAACCTGTAAAGGAGTCATTTGCTTGGCGGTATAATTTCCTTTGGCACCTTCTCTTACCTGTTTATCTAGCTGTTGGAAGTTTCTTTTCTTTTCTTTTTTTATTTTCTCTCTCGGTCTCTCTTAATATTATTGATGTCTATTTGTATGGTTAGGTCTATCTAGTGATTTGATATTGGGCACACTGAAATGGGTTTTGGACAACAGATTGTTTTTTTTCTTTAAGTATCTCTTCGTTCAGTAAATGCTTCAATTAGACTATTTTGGCTTCAGAGAGGCGTGCATTTGTGTAGTCATAAATGTTTTTTTTTTTTTTGGCACAAACTTTTTCGACACATGCATTTCTAAAATGGCTATTTGATTCTTGTTTCTTGAAAAAATTCTTTATTTTGTTATTGTATAGTAATTTGTTTCTATATAGTGTTTAGGGATTTAATTGGACATGTTGGTTATCGGATTGCATTTCAAGGATCTCTTTTGAGTGTTTTAGTTAATAAACATTAGTAATGGATCATCATATTCATCAATCAGATTAGGGGGGAAGAGTTAATTTAGCTTTGGGAAATGCGTTTAGTAATTGTTGGCTACATCCCTGCTTTAATTATCTAGCTACTTCTGTTTTTCATTTGTTTAAGAAACAGGACAAAAATGAGTTCGGCAGAGCAAGTAAGCTTATTCTAATTTCTTTTGACAAATGGAACCATCAGTAAAGGAAACCAGAAGTCCTGCTCAAGATAATACATATTTTTCTTTTATCAGTTAAGATTCTTAAATTTTGTTTAAATTTGTAAATGTGAGTTTATCTGAGATATCTATTTAAAGGTATGGTCTTAAATCCCCTTTCCCTCCCTCCCTCTCTCTCTCTCTTTTTCACATTCATCAATCCAAGTTTTATTTTAATCTTAGAAATTAAAGAATTTGTTCATATTATTTCAAATAATTTAAACTAAAAATGAAAAACCTTATCCAATCCAGTTGTTCAAATTCTTCTGTTCAAACATAATTTAAGTTGATTTAGATTCTGATTTAAATATTATTCAATAATTGTTATTATTGTTTGCTTCTCAGCTTGTACGGTTGACAGTTTACTCTTGCTACTCTCATTCTTGCTTTGCTCTTGTATGGTTTGATTTTGCTCATATTTCTCTGTGTGAAATTGTAGAGTTATTGATGATTTGGAAGTTTATTAGCTGTAGAAGATTGATTATTCATGCAGATTGAGGTGCAGCACGTTGGCAAAGAGAATATCTTCTTTCTTATTCACTTTTTCATTTTTGTAGAGTTAGTTGTATAGAATCCTGTGTATAGTTAGTTAATGTAACACCTGTGTTGCTTGGAGATTAAGTAGGTTCAGTGTATGTAACACTCATCCCTGTACACTATTATTCGTTGAGAAATAATACAAAACTTTCTCCTCTTATTCTCTTGATCGAAACCTTCTTTGTTCATGAACAGAGCAGGTTTCATAACCTTGCTCCTTCGCAAACTAATCCAATGGAAGAAATCGAGGATAATTCCTCTGGTGGTATAGAGGCCACAACTGGAGTCACCAGAGATGCTGCCTGCATTGCTAATGGAGATCCTTATTATCTCCGTAGCTCAAATCATCCAAGAATGATCCTTGTCTCAGTACCACCTACTGGCAGTAACTATCTCACATGGAGTCGTTCCATGAAAATAACACTTGGTGCTAAAATGAAGCTCGGCTTTATTGATGGAAGGGTGAAACCACCTGAAGATGGAATTGCTGAGTTTGAGTATGGCCACCTCTCGACTTTTGAATTCAATTTCAAAAGACATTGCAAATGCATTTCTGTATACATCCTGTGCCAAAGAACTATGGAATGAGATCTCAAAGACGTATGGAGAAAGCAACGGTCCACTCTTATATCAGATTCAAAGGGAAATTAGTACCATAAGCCAAGGAGGAGATTCAATAGCAAAATATTACACCTGACTCAAGAAACTCTGGGAAGAGTTTGACTTGCCCAATGCACATATGGTTCTGCCAAACTGGTTGCTGATCTTGCTTCATTCAATAGACTTGTGTAGTTCCTCATTAGTCTCAGTGATTGTTATGACCATATAAGGAATCAAGTCCTGGTCATGGATCTCCTGCCATCAGTGAATCAAGCCTATTCAATGATACTCAAGGTTGAAAAATAGAGGGAAGTGAATATCAACTATGGTGAAGGAACAAGAAAAAAAATGCCCTACTGGCCAAAGGTGACAAGTGGATACATAGCACAAAGAAAGGATGGAGGGAGCAAAACTAGCTTGAAGAAAGGAAACAACAAGAAAGATAAGGAAAACAAATACTGTGAGCACTGCAATATGAAGGGCCATTTAAAGGAAACTTGCTTTAAGATACATGGGTATCCAGAATGTATAAGGATTTGAAGGATCAAAAGAAGGCTATGACAAGGATTGCTGCTAATATGGTAGATACACCATTAGATGCCTCACTAGAAGCTCATGGAGAGAACAAAATGGACAAAAAGATTCTCTGGAATCTTATTCAACATGTATTATTGAAAGTGGTGAAAGGAAGAGCTGCAGTAAGAGAGAGTCATGTGAATTTTGCTAATCTGGATAACTATGTTGATAATCTCTTTCTTTTGTTTCATGTTTTTCATATGGCATTAAGTACTAATGAATTGTTAGAACCTAGAATCTGGATACTTGACACTGGAGCCTCGACTCACATGTATGTTGAAGAGAATTTATTTGATAAACTTAAACCCACCAATATTCCTTTACCTCTTCACTTCCATGACAGATCTATAACCATGTTCACCACACTAGAAACATAAAATTAAATGATCAATTGTTGCTTAAGGACGCTTTATACACTCTTAGCTTTAAATTTAATTTACTGTCTGTTAGTAAATTAGCTAAATCTGTGAAATTGAAATTCATTTTCTTACCCAATTATTGTATTCTGCAGGACCTACAGACTAACCAAGTCGTGGCAGTAAAGACACTTATAGGCACTCTTTACATTTTAGATAATAGTGGTTTTAATGATCTTGCATGTAAAGCAAAAAAAAATTCTGAGTAGTTACAGTAATGTTTATAAAGCTTGTACTGTTGAATTTGATGAAAAAAAAAAAAAAAAAAGACTTTACTCTGGCATAATCGTTTGGTTCATGCTTCCTAAAAGGCATATAAACACGTTGATGATCTTAACGGATTAAATGTTCATGGTTCGATAGGTTGTGAAATATGTTACAAAGCTAAACAATCAAGGTTACCCTTTCAATCCAGTAGCAAAACCATAACCCAACCCTTTGAATTACTACACTTAGATTTATGGGGACCTTCCAAATAATCATCAATGGATGGTGCACACTATGTGTTTACAATAATGGATGATTATACCAGGGCATCCCGGACATTCATGATGAGAACCAAGCAATAAACCTTAATCATGTTCAAGCATTTAAGCAATTTCGTTAAAAACCAATTTGATAAACGGATTAAAACCATTAGGACAGATAATGGTTCAGAGTTTTCGAATCATGAGTTTCACACTTACATCTCAGAAAAAGGAATTATTCACCAGAAAGCTTGTGATTCATACCCTTGCAAAATGGTGTTGTGGAAAGGAAACACAAACACACTTTGCAAATTGCTAGAGCCCTCATGTTTCAATCTAAACTCCCAAAGAAATTTTAGGGTTATTCCATTCTTATGGCAACTCACATAATTAATAGACTTCCTACTGAAGCTTGGAAAACACCTTTTGAAATGTTATTTCAAAAACCTCCTAATTATAATGCTTTGAGAACCTTTGGTTATTTATGCTTTGTACCGAACACCAGTCCACACAAATACAAATTTGACCAAAGATCCTTTACATGTGTTTTTGTAGGGGTCAAAAGGCTTATAAAGTCTATGATTTAGATGCACATAAGGTTTACATTTCCAGAGATGTTATTTTTCAGGAAAACACCTTCCCTTTTCATAATTTCAAACAAAACCTTGATGAACCAACTGTTTTACCCTTGCCTATACTTGATGTCCAACTAGAATCTACCTTTACTGATAATCAAGTAGAACAAACCCCTACTCCATTTGATTCTGATCTGATACACACCTCACCATAAATATCTAAGTCTATTGACCCTCACACACCACATGTTACAGCACCAGCAGTTAGGAAGAGTACTAAAATGAAAGTGAAACCAACCTGGTTAAATGATTATGTTACAAATGTTGCTTATAATTCTCTTGCTATCATGACAAATCAAACAAATAAACCCACTTCTTCCCCACACATGCCACAAACTTTTCCATTCATCAATACACATCATTTCTCTGCTTTATACATATCATTCTTGGCTAATGTGTCAAGTATAAAGGAACCAGCTACTTACAAGCAAGTCAGTAGTAGTGCTGAATGGGTTCAAGCCATGGAAACTAAAATTGCAACATTATGGGACTTAACTACTCTTCCAACTAGAAAGAAAGCCATAGGGTCAAAATGGGTGTACAATTTGAAACTCAAGCCAAACGGCACCATAGACACTAAGTATAAAGCCAGGCTAGTGGCCAAGGGCTATCATCAAATTGCAAGCATTGACATTGTGAATTATATAAATTTAAATTAAAATGAGTGATTTTTCATTTTAATTACTTATAATTAATTAAAACATGTATTTTTATTGTTAGCTTACAATAGATTGAGTAATTGAAAAAAAAAAAAGAGGTAAATATAGAGATGTTGTGGATATATACATTTAATTATTTTTATTATGAGGACAAAGGTTAAAAAATAACTGAAAAAGAGATTTAGTTATTTTAGTTTAATAAAATAACTACTTAATTGAACTTTATAATGATGCATTACTATATGCTATTAATTAACAATATGACAAGGATGTGCTTTTCTCTTTTGGTTGTACTTTCCATAGCCCAGATAATCTGATGTGCCTTGTGCACCGATAATTTTTAAAACAACAGAAAATATCAACTGCTTCATATATAACATATCTTTAATATTTTTATAATTATTATTTATATTTATTCATTGTCTATTTTATTTTTTTAAAAAAATATATGTACTAAAAATAGTGTAAAAAATGTGAAACAAATATTCATACAATGCATGAGTTCGTGCTATGATGAATGCAAGTAAATTTTTATTAACTAGAAATTTGACTTGCTGATGAATGGCTCATTTTATTTGAAGGTTCAAGGGCTATTCTGAATTTTCTTGTTATATAGATCTAATAAATCAAAGTGTTAAATTTATAAATCTAATAATGCCGTAAACTTATAAAAAAAAATTTTAATTTTATATCTTTTTGCTTCATTTTAATAAAATTATTATTTTTATTGAAAATTATAATAAAATTACTATTTTTATTAAAATTGTCATTATTTTTATATCTTTGTGCTTCATTTTAATAAAATTATTATTTTTATCAATTCTTTATACTACACATGTAAATTTTTTTATTTATTTTGATAAAATACCTACATGTGTGCTTTCATTTTACAATCACCAAATCAAACAAATATAAGTGATCACATTTTATTTTTTGAACACCAACCATAAAACAACATTCAAATATAAGTAATTTGAACTTTTAGGCTAAATATCTATAAGCAACTCAAATGTGTCATAAATCTAAATAATGCTCAGCATAGTCTTAGCTTCCACGATTGGGGGAAAACTATGAAATTTGATTCATGAATTAGTCAATATAATTTAAAATTTAGTATGACAAAATAACGCTTATATTGAGGGAATTAGGAGATTTATAGAGTTAAAATGAATAAAGAAATAAATTAACATCCATATGCTCATTGCTTTTATTGTTGTTATTATACCAAAATGAATAAATAAATTTTTCTTAAATATTAAGATTAAGCTTATATTTATCAAATTGATGAATCAATTAATTTAATTATAAAAGTAGATTTTTCAAAAATAAACCTAAGTATTCAAATCACAATACAATATTTTCTTTTGTTAATTTGCATGGGAAAAAAAACCTTGATGTCCGACGAGCAAAACTTACAAATTTATCCAATGTGTGAAAATTTTTCCAAGTTCCACGCAATCAGACGAGTAATATGGACAAGCAATATGGATAATAATATGTATAATCCACCTTCACATAGTTACATATTTAAGTATAAATTCCCTTAAATATTGACCATCCAATTCTTAAGATTCTATTTTCTTTTTAAGAGGACTTTCTTAAGAATTATTAATTTATTTTTATTATTTTATTAAAGAATTTATTAATTTATTGAATAATAAAAAATTAATATGGTAATAACAAACTATTATTTTATAAAAATTATTATATAATTACATATTTTTAGATAAATAAAATAGTAAATTAAAAAATATAATTAATTTAGTATTATAGATTTTAAGAACAATATAATTATTTTGACAGAAACATAAAAAATTTTAAATCACTTTTATCTTGGCTTTTTAATTTTTTCTTACTGTGTAAGAAATTATATGCTTATTGTTGTTGTTATTATTATTATTATTATTAAATCTTAAAGAGGAATAGTATGAAAAATTCCCATATTATTAAATTTTTAAAATTATTTTTAGGTGAAGATCTTACTATATGCTTATTATTATTAATAATAAATCTTAAAGAGGAATAGTATGAAAAAGTTTCTATATTGTTAACTTTTTTAATTACTTTTATGTGAAAATCTTTCTATATTACTAAACTTTCTAAGCTATATTTGCATAAAATTTTTTTATATATTATTAACATTTCTATATTATTTTTATTTTTAATTAATTATTTAATTATTAGGTATATCGTAAAATAGAAATATATTATAGTAGATATTATATTGCTAGTACAATTATTTGACAAATTATAAATATTCATCCAAAATTATATCTAAGATCATAATTAATTAAATATATTATTTTTTGACAAAATAAATAAATATTTTGTATTAAACTAAGTTGATGAAATTATGAGAACTTTAGGTTATTTAGAAGCCAAATGTTATTTCTCACTTTCTTTATGAAAAAATATCGGAAAAATGATATTCATTAATAAATTGTTTTTTTTAACAAATCTCCTGCACAAGCTTAATTGATATTTTAGGTCCTGGGCGGGTGGTAATAAACTGGAAAACTTGCATTCCCTGTACATGAAATTGTTTTTTCTTGTTCCCAATTTCCTATTCATTCCTTATATACAAAATCAATTTCTTTTTAATCGAACAATAATATTTCGTTTTTCTTATTAATTCCTTCTAAACAGAATCAATTTCTTTGTCCAATATTCTAGAAGAGGTGTTGCAAAATTTTCTTTGTTGAAACAATAGCATTATAATAAAGAAA